>MCJB01050661.1:32853-46358 GCA_002018475.1 Nicotiana obtusifolia | reverse complement strand
AGGAACATTTTGTGATAAAGCACCGAAGACTGTGGGAAATTCGAATTAAAAACTGTCAGTGCGGGCTTGGAATCAAAACATTGAGCATAGTTTAAAACGAACAAGAAAGCGTACCTTGTTCGATGCCTGTTGAGCTTCGTTGAATAAGCAAGCCCAATCCACAGCATTCATTGCAGCCCGGTCTTCTTCAGTTACCAAGCTGTGGAGATAGCTAGCTACGCCTACCGGCGGACCTAATGCTCGGGCGTCCTCGGGAACGGTGAAGGTTATCACCCTCCTCCGATCAAGGTTCAAGCTCGGAGCGGGGAATTTATCGATCAATTTGGTACCAGCCGATACCCCACTCGTCTCGGCTGGGGGACTCCTTCTGGGAACTTCGAGGCCGAAGGTATCGGCCGACGGCACCCCGTCAAAAAATTCTTCGAAAGTCCCTGCTGTGACCGGCACCTTGCTCGGCGTGTGTATCCTCGCATGTTGGGCATCCTTCAAAGTTGTCTCTGAAAAAGAAGGTGAATGCACCATCTCTGGGATGTCCGAGGATCTTTGTGCCGCCGCCTCTACATTGGCCTGGTCCCCGGTCTTTGCTCCCGTTTCCATATTCTCTCCTTGGGAAGCACCGATCTCTTCCATGCTCGGCTCGGGGACTTCCCGAGGGGATTCGTCGTGTAAAGTTTCGGGGCTCTTTTCCCCCTCAGAGTCCTCGCTCAATTGAATGGAAGGGTCAGTGACTGTGACCTTACGAGCCATCATCTTCTTCCTACCCTTCTTCTTTTCGGGCTCGGCATGGTCGGGAGCCCTTTTTCTCTTTTTTCCTCCTTCTTTTCCCGATGTGGGAAGGGGATGAGGATGCTCGAGAATGGAGCCTTACTGGCCCGGCGAGCAAGTTTAATCATCCCTCTTCGGAACATTCGGGGACTGTACAATCGAAGCAGATAGTCGATGGTAAAAGGATGCCCCCCTTCGACCTTATCCACGAAAAAACGGAAAAGGTAAACTATGCGTCACATAGAAGGGTGGACTTGACCTAGAGTGACATTATATCTCCTACAAAACTCGATAATTATGGGGTCTATGGGTCCTAATGTGAACCGATAAGTATATACACTAAGATATCCCTCGATGTGTGTGGTAATGGCTTCATTCGGGGAAGGGATTATTATGTCCTTATCGGCCCAGTGGCACTCAGCTTTCACCCTTTCAAGATGTTTTTGGGTGATCGAGCTGATGTATTCCGAGACCGGTTCGCCTCGGCCAGGCACAGAGGAAGGCTTCTCGACTTTGAAGTCGGAGCCTATGAAGTACCCTACTGGTATAAAGGCCTTTAATGGAGGTTCTTTGGAGGGTTCCTCAGTACGGATGGGCTCAGCCTCTTCAACAGGCTGGACAGGGGAAGGATGTTGTTTCTGAGGAACCGATTTAGAAGTTTTGGCCATAACGATTAAAGCAGTGAAAGCGAGAAACAAAGAAGAAGAGAGGTTCTCTGGTGAAGAAGACTAGAGTTTTTCTGGTAAAGAAGACTAGAGGTTTTCTGGTGAAAAAGACTAGAAGAGACAAACTGCTTCGCAACGTGAAAGTAAAGAAGCAAACTCAAAGAAGGGAGGAAGTCTTTATACTTTCCCAAAAAGCGGCGGTACAGAACACGAGGTGAATAAACATTAAATGCACGCATTAAATGCAGGACTCTGCAGACGAGGCATGTAATGATTTCTTGTGTCGATGATCATGTGCGTCACGGCACTGCCGTCACACAAAGGGTCCTTTTAGGGTTGAACGGTTTGATGACTCTGACTTCGTGGCACGCTCGATGGATTTATTAATTACTTAGCCGAAAAGTTCGAAGAATGACGGTTCATATCGTTTTTTGTCCTTATTCTCCAATAAACGAGGGGACATCTGTATTGGGTCAAATACGACTGGCTGCTCAAGGTGAGTCGAGCCCGGATACAGCTCAAGACCGGGTTGCCTCGATCCGAAGTCGGCAGGTCGAGCACAAAATTGGAGCAACCGAAACGGGGGGACCGACGTTGGCCGATCTCGTGATAAAGATCAATTTCGAGCGGATGTTTCGTGCATTTCTGATATTTCGGCGGGAGTGGATATCTCAACCGTCATAAACGTTAGGCCACTATTTTAGGGATATCCCATCCCGTAATTAAAGGGATTTTATCTTGTAATTAGAGTTTTACCAATTAAGGAGTCTTTCTTTTACCTATAAGAAGGGTGTCTACCTTCATTGTAAGCACACAACTCATATTAATAGAAAATACTGAATACGGCTACTGTTCATCAAGTTTTGTCTTCTTTGTCATACTCCTTCATTGAATATTCAGTCACATTGGTTTGGTTATTTCCTTTATCTGTTATATTCCATTTATTTGTATTATATTTTACATTGTATCAAATTGATTCACACATCCTTAGCACTACGAATAAATTAAATTGTTACTCGGATTTAAGGGTGAACACATAGGTTGTTTAATATCTATGGAATTTGAGTATGCTTTTGTTCTTCCTAAATACAACAAGTAGTATTTATTTTTTGCGAGCAACACATGACTTCTTTTAAGAAAAAGAAAGGCTCTATCGTCTAGCCGCACTCGCTTTCGTACGGGTAAATGTTGACAATCAAATTCTGATTATCAATTTAAAGAAAGCAATAGTAAATAAAATTACTTAACTATTTGTCGCTTCAATTTCAATATATGTTTGTTAATAGAACACATATAATCGGTAATTGAATTTAGTGATACAACATCATTGGTGTTTGAATTTAAAGATGAACAACTTATGCTCTAGACAATCAAGCCATATTAAGCAATTATTTTTCTTTTACATAATTAATACAATACAAAAATGTTTTCGTGCCAACATTTTATAGAAAGCCTTATCATATTTTATTTATGCAGTTATTAAGACTCTTGTTTACGTTTAATTAGCGTAGAAAATATCATAGGCTATGCTAAATACAATGACTAATACATATGGTAATAGTTTTTAAACAATAAATTAAATGTAACGATCCGGCCGGTCGTTTTGAGAGTATTATCCCCTATTCCCTATTTACTGTTTCCTCTGTTTCATTTTATGCTTATGTGACTTGCCGGGAGGATTTGTTTTGATTTTGGAGTGAAATGGGACACTTAATCCCTAAAATGGAAGCTTAAGTTCTAAGAATTTGACCGTAGTTGGAATTGTATGGAGTCGACTCCAGAATGGAGCTTTGTCGGTTCTTTTAGCTCCGTTAGATGATTTTGGACTTAGGAGCGTGTCCAAATTGTGATTTGGAGGTCCGTAGTGGAATTAGGCTTGAATTGGCGAGAATTGGAATTATTGGAAAGATTGACCGGGAGTGGACTTTTTGATATCGGGGTCGGATTCTGATTCCACAGATTAGAGTAGGTCCGTAATGTCAAATGTGACTTGCGTGCAAAGTTTGGGGTCAATTGGACATGTTTTGATAGGTTCCGGCATCATTTGTTAAAATTGGGAGTTTAAAGTTCATTAGGCTTGAATTTATGTGCGATTCGTGTTTTTGATGTTGTTCGAGGTGATTTGAAGGCTCGACTAAGTTCGTATCGTGTTTTGGGACCCGTTGGTATGTTTGGTTGAGGTCTCGGGGGCCTCGAGTGGATTCCGGGTGGTTAACGGACCAAATTGGGAGTTGGAAGAATTGCTGAAGCACTGTTGTTCTAGTGTCATCGCACCTGCAGTGGGGTTGGCCACAGGTGCGGACTCGCAGAAGCGAGCGTGTGGCTACAGGTGCGAGACTGGCTTGACGCAACTGGGAGGCGCAGGTGCGAAAGGAGAGCCGCATCTGCGCATTTGCATATGCAGAGATGTGACAGCAGAAGCTGAAAGGGGCGGCCTGGGGCAGGGTCGCAGAAGCGGAAGGTCCTCCGCAGAAGCGGGCCCGCAGGTGCGAGCCTTGGTCCGCAGAAGCAGAAGTTTGGCTTTAAGTGGAATCTGCACCTGCGATGGAATTTCTGCAAGTGCGGCATCGTAGGCGCGACTGGAAGCTCGCAGAAGCGAAAAGCTTGGGCAGAAAAGGGGAGATTTCGAGTGTTTGATCCCATTTTTATATTGGGACTTTGAGAGCTCGGATTGAGGTGAAAGTTTGACAGGATTTCAGAGAAAATATTTGGGTAAGGATTCTTGACTTGTTTTTGATTAATATCTACTAATCCATTGTTAATTTCATCATTTAATTAAGATTTTGGGTTGAGAAATTTGGGGAAAAAGTTGGGAAGTTCTTAAACCGAATTTTGGGACTTTGATTGAGATATTGGTATCGAACTTGAGTAATTTTGGTACGAGTGAACTCAAGGTTGAATGGGTGTTCATATTTTGTGACTTTTATCCGATTCCGAGACGTGGGCCCGGGTCGACTTTTTCGGCGAATTTCTAATTTCTTGCTAAAGTTTTGACTTCATTAATTAGATTAGTTTCTTGTAGCTATATTCATGGTATGAAATTGCTTTTGACTAGATCTGGGTCATTCGGAGTCGGAAAGTCGAGGAAAAGGCATTCTTATTGACTGGTTGAGCTTGGCTTGATGTAAGTGGCTTGCCTAACTGTTTGTGGGACAAAGCCCCTTAGGATTTGGTATTATTGTGACAATTCTGTGATATGTGAGTGTCGTGTACGCGAGGTGACGAGTGCGTATATGGGCTAATTGTTGAAAATTCGGTATTTACTGAACAGTAAACAGTTATATCTTAAATGAGTCATTCTAGCATGTGTAGTTATCCCGTTTAGCCTAATATCGTATTTCTACGTGCCTAAAATGCTTATTTGGAATCTGTGCAGCATGCTTAGTTGAATAGCTATTTTTTTCTTGATTTGTATTTAGTCTTAAACTGTAGGATTTTTTTGTTTCCATCGGTTTTGAGCTGTGTGTTTACTTTTGGGACTACGAGGTGGTACCTCGGGAGATCCCCGTTGCATATTTACTTTTGGGACTACGAGGCGGTACCTCGGGAGATCCCTGTTGCATATTATTTTTTGGACTACGAGGCGGTACCTCGGGAGATCCCCTGTTGAGTATTTACTTTTGGGACTATGAGGCTTTACCTCGGGAGCACACCTGTTGTTTACCCCTATTTGCTGTGTAGTTTCCCTTTTGTGATTCTCGTTGTTAAATTCTCAGTCTTTCATTATATTACTATATCTTCTGCCTTAATTATTATATTCCAGCGGGGCCTAGCCTGACCTCGTCACTACTCTACTGAGGTTAGACTTGGCACTTACTGGGTACCGTATTGGTGTACTCATGCTACTCTTCTGCACATGTTTTTGTGCAGACCCAGGTACCTCCTACCAACCCCGCTATTAGTAGAGAGTCGTGTTGCTGCTATAATGACTTCAAGGTATATTTGCTAGCGTCCGCATACCTCGGAGTCCCCTTTTGTCCTTTTATGTTGTTCTTCTTTATTTTTCTTAGATACTGATGTATAGAGACAATTAGAACTATTCCTTAGAGCTTGTGACTTGTGACTACCTGGTCTTTGAGAGATGTTATACTCAGAGTTGTTGGTTTTACTTGTATATGCTGAACAATAATTTTTCGGTTTCATCTATATATAAATACTGATGTTGTTAAGGTTTTGTTGTTATTTCTGTTATTATTTAAGTTATTCCGCAACTGTTAGGCTCACCTAGTCTTAGAGACTAGGTGCCGACATGACATCTACGGAGAGAGATTTGGGTCATGACAAGTTGGTATCAGAGAACTAGGTTCATAGGTGTTAAGAGTCACAAGCAGGTTTAGTAGAGTCTCGCGGATCGGTGCAGAGATGTCTGTACTTATCTTCGGGAGGCTATGGAACTGTTAGTAAAATTTCACTTCTTTAATTCCTTGTCGTGCGAAATTGTTGACTTCGGAATTCTAAACTTCTGCCTTCTTCTCTCTCACAGATGGTGAGGACATGTACAGCTAAATCAGATGACCAGGCACCCGCACCCCCTGCTAGAGCCTCGAGAGGCCGGGCTCGTAGTAGAGGCCGAGGACGTCCACATGATACAGTTAGAGCACCCCCACGAGCTGCTACAGAGGAGCCACCAGTAGCTCCAGTCGGAGCACGGGCACCAGAGATGCCTTTAACTGCACCAGCTCTTCATGATACCCTTGCACAGTTTTTGAGCATGTGATGTACTTTAGCTCAAGCAGGGTTCATCCCACTTGCTTTTGCCACATCTCAGGCTGGGGGAGGAGCACAGACTTCCACCGCCCGCACCCTAGAGCAGTGGTTCAGGTCGACCAGGTTCCAGAGGTCATACCAGTGCAGCCGGTAGTCCCAATTCGGCCCGAGGATTGGGCAGCAGTTTCTGAGGAGGAGCAGCTCAGGCTCGAGAGGTACAAGAAGTACCACCCTCCTACTTTCAGTGGCTTGGCATAAGTGGATGCCCAGGGTTTTCTTGAGGAGTGTCACCGTATCCTCCGTACTATGGGTATAGCGGAGTCGAGTGGGGTTTTTTTCACTACATTCAAGCTTAGGCGAGTGGCCTATCAATGGTGGTGTGCTTATGAGTGGGGTAGTCCGGCCGAGGTAGCTTCGGTCACTTGGACTTAGTTCTCGGATATGTTCTTGAGGGAGTATGTCCTCTAGAGTCTCAGAGATGCATGGCGCGTAGATTTTGAGCAGCTGCGCCAAGGTTCTACGACCGTGTCAGAGTATGCGGTTGGTTCAGTGATTTGGATAGGCATGCACCAGCCTTGGTTGCTATAGTTCGAGAGAGGGTCCATCAATTTATGGAGAGGCTCAACCCCAGTATCAGACTTAGCATGGCACGAGAGTTGGAGATGGATATTTCATACCAGCAGGTTGTGGGGATTTCTAGGAGATTGGAGGGTATCCTGACTCGGGAGAGAGAGAGAGGAGAGGGAGGCCAAGAGGTCTCGAGAGTCTGGCACTTATAGTGGTACTCGTGCCCCAGCGGCAGCTCGTCATGGTAGGGGCTATGTGAGTCGCTCTGTTCATTCAGTACTTATAGCCGCTAGCAGTATTCCGGCCCCTCCTAGGCCCCAGGATCCTTATTATGCACTGCTATTGTCTAGTGTACCTCGTGCACGGGGTGCTTTCAGCGGTTAGTCCAGCCGGCCTGCCCCGAGCTAGCCACAGCAGCCACGCCCTTCGAGAGCTTGTTTTGAGTGTGGCGACACTCGCCATATGATGAGGGATTGCCCCAGACTTAGGAGGGGTCCACCTCCACAGACTACTCAGGCACTGCGTGCTCCACTGGTTCCTCAGGCTATTATTACAGCACCAGCTACCACTCCACCTGCTCAGCCAGCTCGAGGTGGAGGTTGGGTAGGTAGAGGTCGCCCTAGAGGAGGAGGTCAGGCAAGATATTATGCTCTTCCAGCTCGTACGGAGGCAATTGCATCCGATTCTGTCATTACAGGTATTATTCCAGTCTGTCACAGAGATATGTCGGTCTTATTTGATCCAGGATCCACTTATTTCTATGTGTCATCTTATTTCGCTATGTATTTAGGTGTATTCCGTGATTCTTTGAGTTCTCCTGTTTATGTATCTACACCTGTGAGAGATTCTATTGTTGTTGACCGTATATATCGGTCGTGTTTGGTTGTTCTTAGTGGTTTTGAGACCAGAGTCGATTTATTATTGCTCAGTATGGTAGATTTTGATATTATTTTGGGCAAGGATTGGTTGTCGACCCATTATGCTATTCTTGATTATCACGCCAAGACCGTGACGCTGGCGGTGCTAGGATTGCCACAGTTAGAGTGGAGAGGTACCTTAGATTACACTCCTAGCAGAGTTATTTCAGTCCTTAAGGCTTAATGAATGGTTGAGAAGGGGTGTGATGCGTATCTAGCTTATGTGAGAGATGTCAGTACTGATACTACTACCATTTAGTCAGTTCCGGTAGTGAGGTATTATCCAGATGTATTTCCAGGAAATCTTTCGGGCATGCCGCCCGACAGGGATATCGACTTCAGTATTGATTTTTCGCGAGGCACTCAGCCCATCTCTATTCCTCCATATCGTATGGCTCCGCCTGAGTTGCAGGAGTTGAAGTAGCAGTTACAGGAGTTACTTGATAAGGGCTTCATTCGGCCCAGTGTGTCACCTTGGGGTGCTCTGGTCTTGTTTGTGAAAAAAGAGGATGGTTCTATGCATATGTGCATTGATTATTGGCAGTTGAACAAAGTTACAGTGAAGAACATGTATCCGTTGCCTCGTATTGATGACCTATTTGATCAGTTACAGGGTGCTAGAGTGTTTTCCAGGATTGACTTACATTCAGGCTATCATTAGTTGAAGATTCAGGAGTCAAATATCTCGAAGACTGCTTTTAGGACTCAGTATGGTCACTACGAGTTCCTTGTGATGTAATTTGGGCTTACCAATGCCCTAACTGCATTCATGCATTTGATGCACAGTGTGTTTCGACCCTATCTTGACTCATTCGTCATCGTGTTTATTGACGACGTTCTGGTGTACTCCCGTAGTCGGTCGGATCATGAGCAGCACCTGAGGGCTGTGCTCCAGACCTTGAGAGAAAAGAAGTTGTATGCAAAATTCTCAAAGTGTGAGTTTTGGCTAGATTCAGTGGCATTTTTGGGTCATGTAGTGTCGAGTGATGGGATCAAGGTAGACTTGAAGAAGGTTGAGACAGTTCAGAGTAGGCCCAGACCGTCCTCAGCTACGAAGATCTGGAGTTTTCTTAGGTTAGCGGGGCACTACCGTCGATTTGTAGAGGGTTTCTCATCTATTGCAGCACCTATGACCAGGCTGACCCAGAAGGGTGCTCCGTTCAGGTGGACAGAGGAGTGTGAGGAGAGATTTCAAAAGCTCAAGATAGCTTTGACTACGGCCCCAGTATTGGTATTGCCTACAGGTTCGGGGTCTTATACCGTATATTGTGATGCGTCGCGAATTGGTCTCGGTGCGATGTTGACGCTGGACGGTAAGGTGATTACCTACGTGTCTAGACAGCTGAAGGTGCATGAAAAGAACTATCCTATCCACAACCTTGAGTTAGTAGCTATTGTTCATGCCTTGAAGAATTGGCGGCACTATTTGTACGGTGTCCCTTGTGAGATTTACACCGATCACCGGAGTTTACAGCAACTGTTCAAATAGAAGGATTTTAACTTGCGTCAGCGAAGGTGGTTGGAGCTGCTTAAGGATTATGATATCACTATTCTATACCATCCTGGGAAGACCAATATGGTGGCCGATGCCTTGAGTGGCCAAGCGGAGAGTTTGGGCAGCTTAGCATATCTGCCAGTAGCAGAGAGGCCATTAGCATTGGATGTTAAGGCTTTGGCCAACCAGTTTGTTAGATTGGATATTTCTGAGACGAGTCAAGTTTTGGCTTGAGTGGTTTCTCAGTCTTTTATTTATGATTATATGAAGGAGCGTCAATATGATGACCCCCATCTGCTTGTCCTTAAGGACACGGTTCAGCACAGTGATGGTACAGAGGTCAATATTGGGGATGATGGTGCATTGAGGATGTAGGGCAGGCTATGTGTGCCCAATGTAGATGGGTTGCGTGAGTTGATTCTCCAGGAAGCTCACAGTTTGCGGTACTCCATTCATCCAGGTGCTGCAAAGATGTATCAGGACTTGAGACAACATTACTGGTGGAGGAGAATGAAGAAGGACATAGTAGAGTATGTAGCTCGGTGCCTAAATTGCCAGCAGGTGAAATATGAGCATCAGCAGCTAGGTGGATTGCATTAGAAGCTAGAGATTCCGGAGTGGAAATAGGAGTGGATCACTATGAATTTTGTAGTTGGGCTCTCATGGACTCAGAGGAAGTTTGATGCATTTTGGGTGATTGTGGATAGGCTGACCAAGTCGGCTCATTTCATCTAGTGATGACTACTTATTCTTCCAAGTAGCTGGCTCGAGTTTATATCCGCGAGATTGTCATGCTTCATGACGTGCCGGTATCTATCATCTCTGACAGGGTTACGCAGTTTACATCGCGATTCTAGAGGGTCGTACAACATGAGTTGGGTACTTGGGTTGAGTTGAGCACAACATTTCACCCTCAGACGGACTGACAGTCCGAGCGTACTATTCAGATACTGGAGGATATGCTCCGTGCATGTGTGATGGAGTTTGGGGGTTCTTGGGATCAGTTCTTGCCACTCGCGGAGTTTTCCTACAACATCACTTATCAATTGAGCATTCAGATGGCACTGTATGAGGCCGTGTATGGTAGGCGGTGTCGGTCTCTAATAGGTTAGTTCAAGCCGAGCGAGGCTAGGCTATTGGGTATAGACTTGGTTCAGGATTCTTTGGAGAAGGTTAAGGTGATTCAGGATCGACCTCATACATCCCACTCCAGATAGAAGAGTTAAGCAGATCGGAGGCTTCGCGATGTTGCATTCATGGTTGGGGAGCGGTTCTTGCTCCGGATTTCACCCATGGAGGGTGTTATGAGGTTCGGAAAGAAGGGCAAGTTGAGCCCTAGGTATTTCAGGCCTTTTGAGATTCTTGAGAGGGTTGGAGAGATGGCTTACAAACTTGCTCTACCACCTAGTCTCTCTGCAGTTCATCCAGTGTTCCATGTTTCCATGCTCCGAAAGTATCACTGCGATATGTCTCATATGTTAGACTTCAGCTCAGTCCAGTTGGACAAGGATCTATCTTATGTTAAGGAGCCGGTAGCCATTTTGGACAGGCAGGTTCGGAAGTTGAGGTCAAAGAACATCGCTTCGGTAAAGGTTCAGTGGAGGGGTCATCAGGTCGAGGAGGCAACTTGGGAGACCGAGTATGATATGCGCAGCTGTTATGCTCATCTTTTCACCATTTCAGGTATGTATCTATACTCGTTCGTGGACGAACGATTGTTTTAAGAGGGGGAGGATGTAACGACCCGGCCAGTCGTTTTGAGAGTATTAGCCCCGATCCCCTATTTACCATTTCCTCTATTTCATTTATGCTTATGTGACTTGACGGGAGGATTTGTTTTGGTTTTGGAGTGAAATGGGACACTTAGTCCCTAAAATGAAAGCTTAAGTTCTAAGAATTTGACCGTAGTAGGAATCGTGTGGAGACGACTCCAGAATGGAGCTTTGTCGGTTCTGTTAGCTCCGTAGGTAATTTTGGACTTTGGAGCATGTTAGGATTGTGATTTGGAGGTCCGTAGTGGAATTAGGCTTGAATTGGCGAAAGTTAGAATTTTTGGAAGTTTGATTGGGGATTAACTTTTTGATATCGGGGTCGGATTCCGATTCCGGAGGTTGGAGTAGGTCCGTAATATCATATTTGACTTGTGTGCAAAATTTGGGGCCAATCAGACATGTTTTGATAGGTTTCGACATCGTTTGTAGAAATTGGGAGTTTAAAGTTCATTAGGCTTGAATCTATGTGCGGTTCATGTTTTTGATGTTGTTCGAGGTGATTTGAAAGCTCGACTAAGTTCAAAACATGTTTTGGGACCCGTTGGTATGTTTGGTTGAGGTCTCAGGGACCTCGAGTGAATTCCGAGTGGTTAACAGACCAAATTGGGAGTTGGAAGAATTGCTGAAGCACTGCTATTCTGGTGTCATCGCACCTGCAGTGGGGTTGGCCGCAGGTGCGGACTCGCAGAAGCGAGCATGTGGCCGCAGGTGGGGGGCGCAGGTGTGAAAGGTGAGCAGCATCGGCGCATCCGCAGATGCGGAGATGTGACCGCAGAAGCGGAAAGGGGCGGCCTGGGGGCAGTTTCGCAGAAGCGTAAGGTCCTCTGCAGAAGCGGGCCCACAAGTATGAGCCCTGGTCCGCAGAAGTGGAATTTGGGCTTTAAGTGGAATCCGCACCTGCGATGGAATTTCCGCAGGTGCGACTGGAAACCCGCAGAAGCGAAAAGCCTTGTTAGAAAAGAGGAAATTTCGAGGGTTTGATCCCATTTTATTTTGGGACTTTGAGAGCTCGGATTGAGGCAAAATTTTGAGGGGATTTTAGAGGAAACATTTGGGTAAGGATTGTTGACTTGTTTTTGATTAATATCCACTAATCCATTGTTAATTTTATCATTTAATTAAGGTTTTGGATTGATAAATTTGGGAAAAAAGTTGGGAAGTTCTTAAACCGAATTTTGGGATTTTGATTGAGATTTTGGTATCGGATTTGAGTAATTTGGGTATGGGTGAACTCGAGGTTGAATGGATGTTCATATTTTGTGACTTTTACCCGATTTCGAGACGTGGGTCCGGGTCGACGTTTTGGGCAAAATTTTAATTTCTTGCTAATGTTTTGATTTCATTAATTAAATTAGTTTCTTATAGCTACATTCATGGTATGAAAGTGATTTTGGCTAGATTTGGACCATTCAGAATCGGAGAGTCGAGGAAAAGGCATTCATATTGACTGATTAAGCTTGGCTTGAGGTAAGTAGCTTGCCTAACCTTGTGCGGGGAAAATCCCCTTAGGGTTTGGTATTATTGTGACAATTCTGTGATACGTGAGTGCCGTATACACGAGGTGATGAGTACGTATATGAGCTAATTGTTGAAAATCCAGTTTTTACTGAACAGTAACCTGTTATATCTTAAATGAGTCATACCAGCATGTGTAGTTATCCCGTTTAGCTTAATATCGTATGTCTACGTGCCTTAAATGCTTATCTGGAATCTGTGCAGCATGCTTAGTTGAATAGCTATTTTCTTTCTTGATTTGTATTTAGTCTTAAACTGTAGGATTTCTTGCTATTAATTGTTGTCTCTATCGGTTTCGAGCTGTGTGTTTACTTTTGGGACTACGAGGCGGTACCTCGGGAGATCCCCGTTGCATATTTACTTTTGGGACTACGAGGCGGTACCTCGGGAGATCCCCTATTACATATTTACTTTTGGGACTACGAGGCGGTATCTCGGGAGATCCCCTGTTGATTATTTACTTTTGGGACTACGAGGCGGTGCCTCGGGAGATCCCCTGTTGAGTATTTACTTTTGGGACTATGAGGCTATACCTCGGGAGCGCCCCTGTTGTTTACCCCTATTTGCTGTGTTGTTTCCCTTCTGTATTTCTCGTTGTTAAATTCTCAGTCTTTCATTATATTACTATGTCTTCTGCCTTAATTATTATATTCCAGTGGGGTCTTGACCTAACCTCGTCACTACTCTACCGAGAATAGGCTTGGCACTTACTGAGTATCGTTGTGGTGCACTCATGCTACTCTTCTGCACTTATTTATGTTCAGACCCAAGTACCTCCTACCAGCCCCGCTATTAGTAGAGAGTCGTGCTGCTGCTATGGAGACTTCAAGGTATATCTACCAGCGTCCGCAGACCTCGGAGTCCCTCTCTATCCTTTTATGTTGTTCTTCTTTATTTTTCCTAGATACTGATGTATAGAGATAGTTAGAACAATTCCTTAGAGCTTGTGACTTGTGACTACCTGGTCTTTGGGAGATGTTATACTCAGAGTAGTTGGTTCTACTTGCATATGCCGAGCAGCAATTTTTCGGTTTTATCTATATATATATATATATATATATATATATATATATATATATATATATATATATATATATATATA
>MCJB01050661.1:0-21076 GCA_002018475.1 Nicotiana obtusifolia | reverse complement strand
GGGGGGGGGGGGGGGGGTCGTGGTGTATGCTGAATTCTTTTTCTTAGATAGAATGAATGGAAAAGGGGTGCTTGTGTTGTGGTTTTCGTTGTTGCAAGAATCATGTGCCAACACCAATGCGCGAACAAGCTATAACTCGAATGTGACACATAAGTAAGAACAAACTCTCCAAAAAAAACTACTCAGTCCGTGTAACGTATAAAATGGACGAATAGATGCTATGAACCTTTCTCGGGGAATGAGAAACAAAATACATAAAAATAAGTATAGGGAACCGTACTCAACATCTCACTGTTGTGGCATGCAACCCGATCCACACATGATTTCGTTGCGGCGTGCAACCCGATCCAAACATCATATTCGTGGCGGCGTGCCACCCGATCCACACATAACAATCAATAAAGAAATACCCATCGAGCCATAATGCTCATACCTGTGGAATGCCCAAATATCGACCACAAGCACGCCAGGTACATAAATGCGACCCTGGGAGATGGATAGCACCACGCGCTACAAAAACTCAAGCACGAGTAAGGTGCAATAACGACAAGCTACACAGGATCGAAACACACGTGCAAATAATCAAGTCGTCTCACAACCCACATGGCATAATATAGTATTAAAGAGAATGGCCGACGACAAGAATAACATCCAACACCCGAAGACTCCTCCATAAGCAGTGGTATGCTGAATGAGCACATCTGACTTGATCTGATGTAGAGCACCATTTACATTAAGTCTACTAGCGGACCTCAAGCCGATCCCGATCATCCTATACTAGGCCACTAACCTTCCAAGGATCCACAGTGACCCTATTCATGACACCTAAGAGCAGCCGTCAAATCCAGAACAACTCACACAGTCCAACACCAAAGGAATAGGGCGCCTCTCCGTCATTACCTCTCCCATTGGCGATAGTACCAAAATCTCCATATCTGATTTAAATATCTAACAATCGCATGACTAGCACGTCACTTATACGATCTTCAAGTGGGATATACCCCCACAACCTTCCATACCAGGTAGTAAAATCTAAATATTAATGGTCATCGACCATGCTATTTCCATAGTTCTAGTCTAGCATCCGCATTTCAATACCCATCACTTCTTCCACAAAACAGACCATCCTTCGGCCCCGTGAAAATGGTGCCAGCACATTATGTACATCTGGAATCTTCCCGTGCTCCTTCGAGCTCGTGACATTCTTATCGAAATCGAACCGCAACCTTGATCCTCAACTCCAATTACTTTACTGCTCACCGCATCTATCATGCTGCTATGCGAGAGCACAAGAATTTGATAATAACTTCTGAAACACCAATAGAATAAACACTTTATCATCTAGAACTCTTTAACTCAACACATCTTAGAGGAACAATTGCAACATGCAACCGAATTCCCATAACTGTGGAAAATGCAAACCTCAGGTCGTAGTCCAAACTGCCATAACTCTTTCGGGATCCAATTACACATCATATAACCATTAGAATCAAATACCTCCAAATCAATCAAATTATGGAGGCTGTTAAGTCCGCAAATACAACCACAAATCACATGTATAGTCTTACCACATCGATGGAACTGACCCTTCCCTCAACCATGCTGGTTCAACCCACTACTAACTCACTCAACTACTTCCAATTTACTCTTTACTTTTCCTTGAAATAATAATTCCATTCAAACACATAAGGGACCTCAAACAACACTCATCCCGAGTGACCCAAATCACAAGACTACCTCGTCTTCATACCCATGAGCCATCTCATACCCTCCTCGTGCACTCAATAGTATTTGCAGTTTATACACCCGTTCTGAAAGAGCTCCCGCTAACCCAAAGTTGTTGCCTCCTTCTATCGAACATCGCATCATAGACCCGATGACCTTCATGGAAATAATCCTAGTCTCTTTCACAATTCGATGCAAAACTAATTCCTTAGCCACACGACAAACTCGAAGATCCTTAGGCACCGCGCTTTACTTCTTGAACCCACTAATACATTTTTAAGAGTCACGCACTTTGCCCCTGGTCCTGAGTACATAACCAAACGCTGGTGCTCTGTTAGCACATGAACACTTCCAAAGAAGCAACCAGATGAAGTTTTTTCCTTGTACATCATATCCACCAGAAGCATAAACTTTGAGTCATCCCAACACTTCCACTGAATCGATAAGGCGAGATGTAGCACACATCCCTTAAGTCCTTTGTCCGAATTACCCCTGATGTTTTTTCTTAGTCATAGTTAATTCTACCAATGCACCAACAACCAGAAACTGCACAAGCGCACGACCACGTGACCTAATCATAAATGGTGGGATCCCCCACTTAGCTTTACACTACAATCACATAGATAAAACCCCCATAATGACCTCTTCTTCCCAGCTATCACGATCCCACATCGTCGCTCAGCCAAATTTCTCATAAGTTCTTGTTGGACTAACCATAACACATCCCAAATTATCTGCCATAATCTTACACTCGACCTCCTATCTATTGTACCATCTTCTTCAAGCGACCCAAGCTCACATAGCAGCGCATTCCTCCCATGTTGGGTAGAAAGTAGAACTCCTAGTAGGCACCTTATCAAAATCACGTAAGCGCTAACCCTCTCACAGGAGATAGCCCACCTGCGTACCCTCATCTCGACCTCCTCTAATTTCATTGCTATAGTCGCATCCAGTGCGAAATCAACTAACCTCCCTGGGTCCACACTGATCTGCCATCCGTAAGAATCCCTTCATTCATTAACATCTTTTGAAGGTCCAACAATATGTTATCAAGCCCTTCTTGCTACATTCAAAATTTCCTAAGCATAGAAACCACCCCAGAGATCATCTCCTTCGAGCCATCAACACTAGAAACGCCGATTCGGTCCTGAAGTCGCAGCACACAACCATCTCGAGTAACTTCCTCTTAGGTTCCATCTCACCACACCGCGCCAGGAGGCAAACAAATGAAGATCAACATGCCGATGAGCCTTAACACATTCAATCAAAGACGGTGACACCACAATATTAACAAGAATTCTTCCAAATTTGAATGTCTCAAATATCGACCGTAGGCAACACAAATACTGGGCCGAAATGACAGAACACCCCTCCATATGGCGAAGATAATAGTCCACTTGAATACACAGGGAGAAACTTCCTGCACCACATCTGCGGTACCATTACAACTCCTCGATGCCCAATTAATAGCAAGCACTTCCACATCGTATAAGAATGAGTAGGAAGGAAATGAAGGCATAAGCCTTAATGGAATTAAATCGCACGACGAGGAATCATGAAGGAAAATTCTCCTAACAGCCTTGTAGCCTCTCGAAGATAAATACAGACGTCTCCGTACCGATCCGCAAGACTCTTCTAGACTTGCTCATGACTCATGATACTTAAGTGAACCTAACGCTCTGATATCAAGCTGTCACGACCCAAAATCCACTATAGGCCATGATGGCGCCCAATGTTGCTGTTAGGCAAGCCAACACTTAATTATTCATTTTATTATTTTTAAAATCATGAATCTTATTAGATAGAGAGGTCAGTGCATTCAAATAAATCATAGTTACATACAATTTAGTTAAAATAAGTAAAGGTGTATTAATGTAAATAATCCATAAGCAAATTCTAGAACACCTCCATAACCCGGTGGCACAAATGCATGAGTATCTACTGGAAGGTACAATAACAATATAACATCTGTCCAGAATATAAGTTAGACAGAAAAATGTAAATAATTCTGATGGAGATTATGTATGCTGCGAACCGTAACATTGGGATGCAGCTCACCGTAAAGTACACGCAATATTTGTGCCCAAAAGACCACCACCACCACACACACACACACACACACACACACACACACACATATATACCTGCACAATAAGTGCAGAAATGTAGCATGAGTACGTAAATCAACACGTACCCAGTAAGTATCTAGCCTAACCCCGAAGAAGTAATAACAAGGGGTCGACATCGACACTTACTAGTGGTCCAACAAATCAAGTACAATAGAAAGTAAACAAGTATGAAGCATAGTAAATAAACTGTGCAACAAATATAGGTACGTGGTAGGATCCTCCTATGAACAGTAAACACAAGCTCTAAATTATCGGTTACCTCCTCAACCGGAGTAGTCCCCACCAAATAGGTTGTCACAATTTAAATCAGAAAAACTCACGGATACACTGGCTTCTCATCAAATATCATGCACGATTCTGCCAAGGCGAATAGCCCGATCCCATAAGAGTTTTTCGTGAAATTGACGAGGCGAACAACCCGATCCCATAAGAATATTTCATAGAAATGCCGAGGCGAACGACCCGATACCATAAGAATATGATACATGATACTGCCGAGGTGAACGACCTGATCCCATAAGAATACGATACTTGATACTGCCGAGGCGAACAGCCCATCCCATAAAGTATGTTACATAATCCTGCCCAAGAAAACGACCCGATCCCATAAGAGTGTGTTACATAATCCTGCCAAGGCGAATGGCCTAATCCCATTAGAATAAGAAGCTTTAATGAGTTCTTTACCTCACTCACGAATATACGTGTGAGTTATGAAATTTAAGGAAGCTTTTCGATGAAAACGCACAACGCGGGAGAAATTCGTAGGGGAAGTACACTTATTCCGCGGCTAACCGAGTAGCCCGTCAATTCTCTATAATAGCGAGTCTATCACTCTATGCAAGCCTAGTCTCAGGTCGTAACGCGAAATCAAGTAACTAAGCAGGCAATAATAAGTCAACTAGTACAAATAAAGCATGGCGTGAATCCTAGTTTACCCGGACATACTCAGGAATTCTAGCATGCGCATGGACACTAGTCACTTCATACGTGAGAAGCTCCCACAACATGTAGCATATAACAAGAATAACACCTATGGGGTAATTTCCCCCTCACAAGGTTAGACAAGAGACTTACCTTGCTTCGAAGTTTCAAAACCGGCTCCAACGCCTCTCTAGCACCTCAAATCAATGCCTTTCGATTCGAAACTAGTTAGATAATCATGAAAACTATTAAAATATACTCCAACATCATAATCAATTAATTTATAACACTTCCCAACTACGCTCGAAAAGTCAACCTTCGGGCCCACGTGCCCCAATTCTGAAAATTTTTTAAGATAAAGATTACTCATAACGTTACGAACTCAAATATATTATTTATTCCCAATTCCATGTCTAATTTCATGGCCAAAATCCAAAAGTACTAAATCCTAGGTTTTTTTTACAAAACTCCACAATTTCTATGAAGTTTCATGAATATACAAGCCTAAATTCGTATATTTAACTCACAACTTGTAGAAATCACTTACCTCATGATTGACGATGAAAATGGCACTCCAAAATCGTTCGAAGGTTGGCTCCCATGATAGAATGAAATAAAAATGAGCCAAACCCCCATTATTAAAAACATTCTGCCAAAGTCCTTCCCTCTTGCGATCGCTGAAATCCCCTCGCAATTGCGAAAGCCAATAACCAGCTGCCCAAAATTCCTCAATTGCGATGGCAAAACTCCACACGAGATCGCGAAGCTTTACCTCCTAGAACTATGCGTTCACAGACCAAACACCGCGTTCGCATAAGGCAAAAATCTTGGCCCATCATTCGATCTCTGCGATTGCGGTTCCCAAGTTGCAATCGCGTAGCACAAACCAGCAGCCCCCAAATTCCTTCTTCGCAAGCACGTACATCACCTCACGATTGGGATGCACATCACCAGCAACCAGCAGCATCCAAAGCACCCAAACTTGGTGCAAGACCATCCTGAAACACACCCGAGGCTCCCTGGACCCCGTCAAGACACACCAACCAGTCCCAAAACATAACGCGAACCTGCTCAAGGCCTCAAGTCACACCAAACAACATCAAAACTACGAATCAATGATTGAAACCTCTCTTTAAACTTTCAAACTTCCAAACTTCAACGAAGGCATCCGAATCATATCAAAACATTCCGGAATGACGCCAAACTTTGTGTACAAGTCAAAAATCCCGATACGAACCTATTCCAATGCTTGAAACCCCAAACAGACATTGATAACATTAAAATTCACTTCAAATCAAACGTACAAAATTCTTAAACTTTTAAAATGCCAACCTTCAATAATAAGCGCTGAAATGCTCTCGGGTGACCCGATACTCAACCCGAACATACGTTCAAGGCCGAAATCATCATACAAACCTATTGGAACCTTCAAATCTCGATTTCGAGGTCATTTACTCAAAAGTCAAACCCTTGGTCAACTATTCCAACTTAAAGCTTCCGAATTGAGAGTTTTTCTTCCGAAACAACTTCAAACTTCCCAAAATTCAATTTCGACCACACGTACAAGTCATAATACATGAAGTGAAGCTACTCAAGGCCTCAAATAGCTTAACGACGTGCAAGAGCTCAAAACAACTGGTCGGGTCGTTACATTTATGTAGACCCAAACTAATAAGTTATGTGTCTTTTATTTTGATAATTTATCAAACCTCATACGAGAACTAGATAGGGAACCTGATAAAATTGATTCCTCCGTGTCCAGAGCAACAAGTCAAATGTCTGGTACAAGTCTCATATTATGTCTATGATGGTCGAAAGCGTAATTAGGTAAAAGGGGAATTAGGGATTATATTAGGGCATCAGCTATCTCACGTGCAATAGAGACAGCACGTGCATGAGTATTAATAATCTGAGTTGAGTTGTGGAAGTCAATGGTAGCGATAAGGCTCTGTGATTAGTTAATATTTGACAGCCCAAATCAATTCATTAATCCACTATAAATGAATCAACCCTAATTCAGTTAGGCGTGTTTCGATTGGTAATTTCTCTTCCCTAAATAACTTCCTCAACTCTTCTTCTCATCTCTCTTCTTTTCTATCGCTTCATCCCAATAATTCTTCATCTAATCCATATTCCATTTCCATTACAAGCGTGTTGCAGAGATTGAGAGCTCCATTTCCATTACTGTAATTCTATGTTGAATATAGTTGATTAGCGGATGTAATAGAATTCGAATATTCAATAAAATTCCCCAACTTTTCCCATATTCGATTTTTCAATTTAGTAAGAACATTACATTTGGTATTGGAGCCCGTCCTGGCTCACATACAATGACATTTGCAGAAACAAGACCTAAAACAATGGAGGAAAATGTCAAGAAGCTAAAATCGCAGTTAGAAGCCCACATTTCATTAACGAGTAAAAAATCAAAATCTACTTATGCGAAGATCGATGACCTAGCTAGAAAAATTGACTTCATGATGGAGAAACTGATTCCCAATCAGGCAAGCATCCTGGGGAGTGCTTCAATGGAAGCTCAAAATCTTGAAGGATTTAGAAGTAGGTCGAGGCTGAACCAGTTTCTTCATTTTGGAGGGATGGAGAGAAATCATCAGGGTAACCACAACTCTAGAGTGGATTTCCCTTACTTTCAAGGAACTGGAGTAGCAGAACCTTGCTCTTGGCTTAGGAAGTGTGAGAGGAACTTCCATTACAATCACATCCTTGATCCAGATCAAAAGCTTGAAGAGGAAGTACTTCATTTGACTGGTAAGGTTAAAGCCTAGTACTTTTCCATCAATTAAGTAAAGGCAATGTTAGTTGGAAAGAATTGTATAAGGAATTGTTTAGAAGATTTCAGGATGCCAATAATAGCAGATTCAATTTTATAGGAGAATTTAAAATGATAAAATAAAAGGCACAGTTAATGACTACTTGGAAAATTTGAAGATTTGAAGCCATGGGTCCTCAGCAGGAACCCCACCATTCCTTAGGATTTCTTCCTAGAGTTCTTTGTGGAAGGAATCAAAGAGAAAATAAGATACACAGTTAAAATGTTGAATCTCTTTACATTAAGTCAAGCTGTGAAAAAGGCTAGGCACCAAGAAAAGGTGATTGAGTCTTGGAATAGAAAGGGGGGATGTCTGGATACAAGGGAACAAGTTCAGTGGACAAATCAAAGTAGTACAACTAACAAAATAACAGGAGGCAATACTTCAAACTCACAAACAAACAAGTTATTTCAAACTAGGAAAGTTCAAGGACTTTGTTACAGGTGTAGAGAAAAGCATCATCCAGGCCATCAATGTAAACAGAAACAAATCAACTCAGTGACTGCTACCTTGGACCAGGTGGAGGAGGAGTATGAAGAGCCCTTGGATGGAGAGAATGATGAAGTCCTAGAGGTAATGAATGAAACTGTCAGTCTCAATGCCCTGTCTAGGGCTGAAGTGCCTAATACCATTACACTAAAAGGGGAATCTAAGAAGCATACAATGACAATTTTATTGGACTCAGGGAGTACTCACAGTTTCTCAGACCTTAAGACAACCAAGAAGATGGGTTGTGTGATAAGGGAAGTCAATCCCATAAGAGTCATTGTAGCCAATAGGAATCAAGTTATGAGTCTACTCACTTGCCCAAGATTCAAATGGAAGATACAAGGGGTGGAGTTTGAAGACTCAGTCAGACTTTACAGGTTAGGTAGGAGTGATATGATATTAGGGGGTGATTGGATGAAATGCAGCAATCCTGTGCTGTTAGATTTTATAGCGCACAAGGTGGAGTTGACTCACAAAGGCAAGAGAGTGGAACTCAAAGGCATTTACAGCTAGGCTGAACTGAAGAGCATGTCAGCTAAGAATGTCAAACAACTACTCAAGAAGGGACAAGCACTTTGGGCTCACTTATTTGCTATTTCAGCTACTGAAATGAAGACAGAAGAAGAATTACCTATAGCAATTGCCAATATTCTACAGTAGTATGCAGATGTCTTTGCAGAGTGATAGGTGTGAATTTTAACCGCTTATTAGTACCTTCTTGCTTTAGTTTTAGTCCGAAAGTGTTAATTCTTGTTTCAAAAACTAATGTGCAAATTGCAGGCATGTTGGAGAATTGGACCTTAACGAAGAATTCTAACTCAAAAAGGAGTGTTCCAGCTCATAAAGACAAGAAGGAGTGCAAAAGGCCAAAGTGCGGTCCGCAAAAGAAAGCATGGTCTGCAGAAATACTTTTGCAGCCGTAGACCTAATACCTGAAGTTGAGAGGATTTTTAGAAAAGTGTGGTCCACATGCTAAATGTGCGGCCGCAAAACAAGGTCGCACTGACAAGAATTTAAAAAAATTCAGTGACTGTGCAAAGCGACCAAGTGTGAAGCCTTGCCAAAAGTGCAGCCGCAGAAGCTGAAGTGAAGTTGCCGACTGAATAGTGCGGCTGCAGAAGTTCTCCACTTGCAGAGGCCAAGCAAAGTGCGGACCACACATGGAATTATACGGCCGCAAAACCTCTCGAATGACATTTTTATTAGAGAATTTTAGGCCACTATAAATAAACGTGAACCTTTTTTTAGGGCAAGTTTTATAGTTTTTTAAGCTGTAGCTGTTATACTTTATTATTTTGGGTAATTAGTGACGTTTTTGGGTTAAGAATTATTAATTTTATTAATTTAATCTTGTTCTATGGCTTTAATTAGTTCTTCTTCTTTGTTTTCTTCAATTTCTACCATGAGTATCTAGATTTTCTCTAGGGTTGTGACGCAAGCCTAGTGTGTAAACCTTATGGGTGATTATGATTGGATGTTTATTATTTAGCCTTGTTCATGCATTATTTCTAGAATTAATGGTTGCAAATATTGATTCATGCCTATTTGAATTGGTTCTTACTTGAAAAAGAAGGACTTAGTCTAGAAAAACTTGGCTAACAAGAAATTGGGCTAGTTAAAGTTTTGGCTAGTCTAATTAAAGGGTTTTAACTAGAGATAGGAAAAATCCGACTTGAGCTCATATTAACTATTTGAATTGATACGCTGTTGACGGTCAATTTTGACCATCCCCTTTTAAATTAATTTATTTATACTTAATAATTTACAATAATTATTTTTAAAGTATTTTTTTGGTAATAAATATCTATTTTTCATAAATTAACCAAGCATTAGTTATAAAATTAATCATACGGTATTAACATTATGTAATTACAAACATATTCACTATTTTTAAGATTATTAAAATAATTTTTATACATACGTTATATAGGCTCCATAATCAATCTGATAAACTACTCTTTAATATCTAGTAGATTCAATTATTATGTGAAAATTCAAAAACTGGTAATGTAAAAATAAAATATTTTATAAATAATTAATTCAAATAATAAGTTGTATATAATAATAATTGTAATTTTTACCACATTTATTGAAAACTATTAAGTTTTTTAAATTAAGTTCATAAGGGGTTAAAAGACCAAGTGGCCACAATCGCAATTCTTGAATCAAATGTAAAATGATCATTTTTAAAATTACTTTGGCTAAATTACTCAAGCCCAATCCAAAAATTACCCAACCCAAACACCCATCCCTTTCCCTGTTGGCAATCCAAGCCATCCCATTTGGACCAATCACAACATGCCACGTCACCCGTCTCCCACCCTCACATAGAAACACAAATAATCTGAGCCATTGACCCAAATCATCGACGGCCCACGTTATTTTCTGTTTTTCTATTTTAATTCCAACTCGTTACTAGATATTATCTTCGCCGTTGGATCACTCAAATCCAACGGTTCTTGTATTTCCCAAACTAATTTCTTGAAAAAACATAAAGCCCCGATTTATCAGGGTCGTTGATCAAATGATCAAACGGCCCATATTTCATCTTACACTCTTCACCTTAGAGACCGATCCCCAACTACCCAAAACCCTAAATCATTTCCCTCTGACCTTGCTGCCTCTCTTTCCCTTCCCCCTTTCTTTTCTCTCAACCTCACAAATCAAATAAGTCACCAAACCTTACACAAATTAGGGCAAGGTCACAAATAGATAAGAGATTTCATCTCCTTTGCTTTCTGAATCCAAGAATCCCGTTGTTATTTTCCCTTTTGTTCACTAAATCTGAGTCATCAGATTCTAATCCCTCAAAATTAAAATACCATTCCGTCTTTTCTCTCAAATCCAACTGGCAGAGTCAAGTCGCTTTGTCCCTAGGCTATGAAGTTTGAGGCCATATTTCCAATCTCGTTGATGGAGATTCAAAATCCCAATCCGAAACCCTAGACCAAATTGTGAAGGGGCAAATCTCTGAAACCCTCCTCTGTTTTGTTAAATCTATGGCATGCATGAACGTTTCTTAGGGCTATCATGATTATTCTTGGTCCAGAGGTCAAGCGAAGCGACCTCTGGAGATTAAGGCTCTTACTCGATGGTTTTTGCCCTCAACGGTCGACTTCTCTCCTCTCAGATAGACTCGTCACTATTTTCCCTCTGTGTTATCTGATTTTACCTCTACTTTGCTATCATCACTCGACTATCGCCATCTTTCACTATCTGATTTGAATCCTTTGAAACCCTAGAGCCTTAAATGGCACTATAAATAGGGCTTTTAATGTTCCCATCTACCACCACTTAACACTAAAGAAAAACACACACAAAGAAACGAACGCTATTAATCATCTAAGAAATTTAGAGTTCAAAAGCCCAGGTTTTCTTACTGTTCTTTTCTTTTCGTTTGCTGATATGGTCGTTGGTTCAAACTTGAGGTCCCTGGGGTCTTAAGCAACTGAGAAAGAGCCTTCATTTGGTCTGCTGCTCTCAAAAAGGTCAGCACATCTCCCATCCTTCTCTTTTGTTCATCTCCTTTGAATGCTACAAATATTTTAGTTATATTCTGAGGATTATAGTTGTTTTATGGTGTTTGTGATCAGCATTTTAGTGCTTAAGTTTTGTTAGTTTAATGTCCATTTGTGATTATTTGTCCTGCTTTTGAGTCTTTAATAAATGATTGATCAAACCATTAATTGATTCCTACTGATTTTTGTTCATGAGTTTCCACCAGTGTACATGTTTGAGTTATTATGTGTTCATGTTCACATGAACTTCATAGCTTTTCATTTATCTGCAATGACTTTTACTCTTATCTGTTACATCTCTGTAGTTTGTGAGTCTTGAAGTTGAGCTTATTATTTGATAACCATGACTCAGATGAATCTGAAGGTGTTTAAGTTTATATCTTAGCCTTAAGCATGAACTTTAAGTGTTTATATGTTTTTCTTCTCTACCTATGTTTGTTAAACTATTTCTAAGTTGCCACTATGATATCTTTATTTTGTCTAGTTGTTGTTGCATCTGTTGACCTAGTCTTGTTTGAATTAAACTTTCTTCTCTTCATGAATCCCAGAAGTCCTATTGTACACATTTGTTAAAAAGTAAATTATCTTTCCTCATAACACAATCATGCTCATGTTTCTTTTCTTTATTATAAATCACTAATAACTCTTTAGGCTGAACTTGGTTGTTTAGCTGAATGTTCAATCTAAAACTTTATCCTTTTAGGTTATCATTGGTCTTTGAAAAGCTGACATGCACTTTATCTTTTAAGAATGTCTTCCCTAAAACCAAGACATAGTTGCTATGCCATAACCAAATGATAACTTGTAAAAACAAAAGCATGATTATTTCATACTTAGATACTAATCTAGACTTAGGTTTGAGTTAAACCTGTTTTAATACGATGCCTTTTCTTTATCTGTAATTCTTTCTCTTCATGTCATGCTTAACCTGGATCCATAAATGTGTAAAGCTTCCCTATCTGGCACAAGCATTTGCCTGGGCCTTGAGTCCCTTGGGAACTTTAATGTGTCGGGAGGTTCAAAGGGAGCATTGACCTTGAATAGAACTTTCTTCTTAGTCCTTAATTTATTGACACATTTAATTTTTTTGGGGTTTAATGTTCAATGAAAACGAAAGGTTTTCAATGTGAATTATTTGCAGAGTAGAACCACCGCATTAATATAATTTCCCACAGTATTGATTATTCTTTTGTTCCAATTGTTTGTCTATATACATTTCATATATGTTTTGAATATGTTCAGTATGCGGGATATACTTCTAATGACCTTCTTTCTTTTTGGGCATGTATAAATTTGGGCCTGCTGAGTTCCTAAGGAACTGAGGTCCAAACTAGCTTTGCAACATTTTCTGAAGAGTAAAATCGGCTATAGCTGCACCTCTCAATTGTTTGGCCTACCTTATTGAGGCCCAACCATCAGAGTCCAGTCCTCTCTCCTTACTTCTTTCGTTATTGTTCGTTATTTCCATTGCCTAGTTTACTGCTTCATTATTTTCGCTTACTGGCTTTGTCGTTTTATCATATTTCATTATCATATATTTAACACTCATATATTAGATTATGTGCTTTACCTTCATGCTTATCACATAAAACATAGGCAAACTTTAACTAATATAGGAGTTAAAGAGAATTAGTTAGTAATTAATCTTCGCGCCCGCTAATTATAACTTGTTCATCTTGTACACTCACTTCTCTTAAAGATTTTTGAAGCTGAGGCTCTAATAAAAACAGCAGCCCGTTTTTAGAAAATTAGAAAAAAGAATCGTCGGTCTTTGCTAATAGCGAATGAAACCAGATTTTTCCAAAAAAACAGTAAGGAACGGTCAACCAAATGAATTTTCAAAGATTTGCCCTTCTTCAGAATTTTTTTTAAAGCCAAGGTACATTTAGGATCACTTTTCTTACGAACATCTTTTAAAATTATACGAGCATCTATTCTCTAAATTTATCACTAACTCAACAATTACAAGCCTTAAAATATGGACTACTTTCAGAACTGTCTTAACCTTCAATAACTTTTTTATAATCTCACATCCCCCTTAAGTTTTACATCCTTTATATACAACCCCTTTAATATATGGTAAGCCATGCTTTATTAGTAATTAAGCATAGTATAAATAACCGATTCCTTAAAATTAGTCTAAGTCCTATAGAGCTACCTTAGGTAGATTTTAAGGGGTGCCTAACACCTTCCCCTTAGAAGAACGAGAACCCTTACCCATAATATTACCGGTTTGCAGGCCTATAAGGAATATAACTTAGTAATTAAATAGGTAATCTAGTATACCTTTAAATATTAGGTGACGACTCTCTTTCATCAACTACAGAGAAACCAGAAGTTAAATCCTGTCTTGATACAAAATAGGGTGCAATAACATGGCAACTCTGCTAGGGATATCACACTTAGGTTCTGACTATAGCAGACTTAGACTAATTTGGCGTCTAGATTTTATTTATACATTGCTTTGATTATAGTTGAAATTTGCAAATGCATGCTTACTTGCCTTATTTGCTCTTTGTAATTATTTGCTCTTTAATGCTTATTGCTGCTACACCATCGTCTGTTACTACTTTATGTACACAGTCATCAGATTTTTTCAATTGAGTCTTGGCCGTACACTATCACACACAATGGCACACAAGGGTTGTCTTTTACACCCCTCCAAACCTTCTTTTCAAAATTCTCTAGATTCAGATAATGGCTTTGTCAGGTCAACTGACATAACTTCTAGCAGCCTTCAGTCCAATTCAGAAGTAGGAAATACTCTACTCTAGTAAAATAGATCATACTGCATAAACCTTAGGTAAGTCAGTCCTTGGTACCGACACACAATTAGGAAAGCCACCCTGATGTCAACGGGTCATACACTCAACGACATAACTTCTGTGGAAAGACAAACAAACATGACAAGACACTCGAGGATCTGGAGAAAACACTTACCCAAATATCTTTCTTTTACCCACCTCAGAAAATGGAAGTCAACAAAAACATCCCTGAAATCAACATGGTAATGGGAGCACCACATAAGTTGAAATAGTGGTGGATAAATATTCATCGGGAACACGGACATGAGGTTCAGATGCACCTTGGGGCATAACCGCATTAATGAACATCCGAGCAGACAGGGTGCTCATTCGCTTGTTGATAGAATTTTGGGATCCGGCTAAGGTGGTATTCAAATTTGGCGACTGTGAGTTAGTACCGACATTGGAAGAAATCACAAGTTTCACGGAGCAGCCGTTCAACGGAAGAAAGCTAGTACTGCCAGTTACTATGCCCTGGCTACTGATTCTTAGATGCCTTAGGCCTCGCCAATAGCAGAAGTTTCAGAAGTATCGCGGACGGATAGGTGAGCCTCGACCAGCTGTTCGACAGATTTGGGCACCGTGAAAGCTACAAATGGTATTCAGGGGAGTTTGGAGAGTCTTAGGCCTATCACTTTCGCAATGGCACTGTTAGGATTATTGGTCTTCCAGCAGCAAAGGGGCTTATCAATATCAACCTGTTACTACTAGTCTTGGCAACCTTCCGTGACAATCTTTAAGCTATTTTGGTGCCGATGGGTGTTAGCTGAGATGCTGAGGGATTTGTCCGCATTCGCACGAGGGTATGATTTCTTTAATGGTTGTAACTTGTTGCTTCAGATCTAGGCTACTGAACATTTCTTCCAGCGAGAGGCCACCATTGACTACTTCATGGGCGTCAGCAGTATGATCTGCAACCACAATGAAAGAATGTGACATTGGATCTCCCCACATGGGCATGAAAAATGGAGGGAAACAATGACCAATCTGAAAAGAGAATGGATCAACTGGAAACTCTCTTGGTTAGGTGGAAGGGCAATTTTGACTCCTCCGAAATACTTCATTGATTTGATCGAACCTGAAGGCATTCAAGCATACTCACCCCTGTGGGTCCTCACACAGTTCGGCATGATCCAAGATGTGTCTTTGTGGAAAAGAACAACACTATACGAGGATGATTACAATGGACAGATCCCAATTCCCAGGATAAGAAGGCTGCAAGAAGAGTGGAACAACTTGGTAACAATGCCTATGGGTCAAAACTCATAGTGTACTCCTGAGTATTACATCTAGATTAACGAAGAAGAAGAACTGGCGAGGCCAAGTAGAGAAGATATATCCTGGTTAGAGGATGCGGTGGTTGCTTTGTAGATTTATCACGAGATCCTACCACATTATCTTGTGACCATGTCAATGCATTGTCAGGTGGTCCCAGGATCCATTGACCACATGTTGCTACTTGTTGAAGATGATGATCAGGTAGTGGAGTGCATCCAGATAGAATCAAGCACAGAGCTAGAAGAAGATCTGGAGGAGGAATCTAAACAATGATGATGAGGAGGAGTTTGATAAAGACCCAGAGGACGATCCATAAGAGGAGCCAGAAGAAGAGAAGGATATGCGAAACGACTCGGGAGATGGTTATTAGAGTTGGTTGATTTCCCCTCTTTCCCAATTTTTACCTTTATCCCTAATTTTCTTTATTTACTTTCCAAAAGGGCAAGTTGTCCAAGCCCACGCAGTTCTATGAAATAGTGATGTAATCCTTATTCCCACTTGTATCAGTCCAAATTATCAACAAAAATAAATTGCTTTGGATCTAAATATGTCAAGTATAAATGTTTGTCAAATATCTGCGAATTAGGCCTACCTCTGGCAATGAGAGGTCCCCCCAAATTCTAGGAACGCGTTAGCTGTGATGTACAAATTATCTGCTCTGTGTGATTTCCTGCTCGTATAAATGAAGAAACTGACTCTTGTTCCTTTTTCTTTTCTTTCTTCTTATTTTTCTTTTGCTTCATTATTATCCCCTAAAAGAAAAGAAAGTTGGTTCGTGTTGACCAAAACTGGCAGAACCATCATGCAATCTAAGGTGAAAGGGAAAGATGTCAGCTGTGGAAGACCCAACTGAATATGCTCTGGTCATAGCCGACAATCGGGGGCGATCGGGGCAAAAAGACAACACTAGGAATGATAGGCCAGGATGGCCCAGGAAATGGAGTCTTAAGGGAGGAGGTACAACATATCAGAGAACTGGCGCACTTGGTTGTGACAACAATTCCTCAACCCCCTAGATTTCCTTCTTTGGATTCACTTCCTGACCACTTTCCTTCCACTTCACGCCAAAACAACAACACCCCAACTTCAACTCCCACCACTAAAGTCGTACCTCCAATAACCCTCGCTAACCCACCAAATCCCCCTATCCACACTCCTTACATACCACAATACACTCAGATATCACAGAACCCGCCTATTACCACTAATGTAACTACCCATCCTCGTGACGGAGTCTCTTTCACCACTAACCAGCATAAACCTGTGGCACATGCCACCACCCATGAGTGGTACATTCCCCCTGTTTATGCCATTTCTGAACCTACCTTTACAGCACCTGTCACAGTCAGGGTCCCTTATGAGATTGACCAATACGCAGAGACGGAGAGAGAAGCCAGGCGTAAGGAAGAAGAGTCAGTATCTGAGCAGTTGCAAATGTTGAGAAGGCAAATGAAGAGTCTCCAAGTTTCCCGGGGAAGTGAAAGTTTGAACTACTAGGATCTGTGTATTCATCCAAATGTGGATATGCCAGCAGGGTACAAACCCCCAAAGTTTGATATCTTCGAAGGGATGGGGTACCCTCACGCACATTAGAGGGCATATTGTGACAAGTTAGTCAGAGTGTGGAGGAACGAGAAGCTAATGATGAAGTTATTTATAAGAAGTTTGATGGGAGAAGCACTCACCTGGTATACTCGACATGATACGCGAAATTGGAGAACTTGGCAAGATATGGCGGAGGATTTCATGAATCGCTTTCGATTCAACACAGAGATCACTCCAGATCAGTTCACACTGGTGAACCTGTAGAAAAAACCATCTGAGTCATTCCAAGAATATGCACAACGATGGATGTTAGAGGCCACCAGGGTGCAACCTTCGCTGGACGACAGTGAACTAACCAAGTATTTTATCAGAGCCCACGAGGGAATATACTTTGAAAAGATGATGGGAATGATGGGACAAAAATTCCCCGAGCTGGTCAAGATGGTAGATTTATTAGAAGAATGCCTAAAATCCGATAAAGTACAATCCATGGCGGCATTGCAAGCGGCCAGCAAGACCATCCAGTCATGGTCAATCAGTAGCGGAAAGAAGAAGAAAGAGGAGGTCTCAATAGTCGTCCCTTACAACCAACCCAACCCAATCATGGGAGCACCTCTTATTCCCCAAAAAACCACTCACCAACACCCACTTACACTCCAATCCACAATACCCAGCCATATTACCACCCTCAACCAGTACAACCCTCTTCGAGCCAACAACAACCAAAACCCACAACGCCATATGCTCCTGTCCAAACCACTACTCATCAGAACCGACCTGCTTATGCACCACGCCCTCGTCCCAATTTTGAAGAGAGGGGTCCTAGAACTTATATCCCGATTGCTGAGCCTCTGTACCAATTGTTCAAAAGATTGAGAAGAGCAGGATTGATACACCCAATCGAGGGAAGGGTTCCTGAACATCCCTCTAAGTATTTTGAAACCACTAAAAGATGCTTGTACCATTCTAATGTACCTGGGCATGATACTAAATATTGTTTCAAGTTCAAAAATTAAATTGAAATCCTCATCAAGAGCGGAGTCATTCAATGCACCCCGGCACCACCCAATGTGAATCGCAACCCACTGCCAAATCATAGAAACTAGGGATTTAACATGATCACATTAGACGAAGAGTATGACCTGAAAGGAACAATTGTCACTATAGGAAATGCAGAAGCTGCAAGGATCCTTCCTCAAAAGTGTAAGGCCCTGTAAATATTTTACCTAAAACCCGGGGTTTCGTGGTACCGAAGTAGACTTATGCATTGATGATTGTAGAGATTTGTGGTGTCAGACTTTTTGGGTTGAACAGTCGTTGGGGAGTTAAAGACAATATTTTGGAAGTGCAGGGCATTTCTTTGGCCCATTTTGTGGTCGCAGAACTGATTTGCGGACCACAGATCTGCTGCAGACTGAGACAGAAATCTGGGAAAATGTTTTGACTATTGTATAGTCCATTATGCGGCTGCATAATCATTTTGTGGGCTGCATAACCCATTGCAGACCCAGCACAAAAAACTTCGGAAGGCAGTTCTGCAGCGTATTATGCGACCGCATGATAGGTCTGTGGACCGCAGACCTGTGGCAGAGTGAGACAGGGGTGCCCAGTTCCAGAGGGCCATTATGCGGTCCATTTTTAGAACACATAAGCATTATGAGGTCGCATATGCAATCGCGGATCTGCATCGGGGCTTCCTTTTTTTCTAATTTTTGACCCGACTCTATTTCAATATATTGAGGCAAGGGGTCACTTTTGAAGCAAAAATCTGATATTCCTAGAGAGAGGGATTACCATAGAGTGAGAAGGGAAGCTCCTAAGCTTATCATTCATCAATTCTTGCTCAAAATTGAAGAACTTACAAGAATAATTCACTAGGTCTTCATCCTAGAGGTAAGATTCTACTCCCTAGCCCTCAATTTCGTGATTTTAACTGAAAATAGGTAATAAGCCAAGTAATTCTTGGGTGTGGGAGTTGTTTATTTTACATGAATGTACCATCAAGGGTAGTGGGAAGATTTCTGAGCTCATTAGGGTAAACTTTGGGTAGTGGGATGAAAGAATCCACCATAGGAGGACCTTGAAATCTTAATGCACCTAGTGTTTGATAAAATGCTCAAGTGAGTTGAAACTATGAACTCCTTCCTAGTTTGTTTTCAATTTGGCCAAAGCGAGGTATGTTGGCTAAACTCCTCTTTTAGAATTGAATTCCCACGATGTTCTTGTAAGTTCCGAGTTGTCCATTATGAATTGACTTTTCTAAGTAAGTTTTGTGTCGAAAGACGTATATATTTGAATATGTTCAAAATGTGTTCTGGAATATTCTTATCATATTATGTTATTCTTCGGGAGCGTGTTCAAAGTATGATTATGTATTAAAATGTTGTGACTTCAAGTCAAGCCCAAATGAAAGTGATCATATCAAATTGTGTGAGAAATCACATGTGACTACGACCCTAAATTGCTCAAATGTGTGCTTAAAGTCTTGAATAAAAATATTTGTCGTTGACAATCCATGTTAATGTTTGAAAGTCAAATAGTGAGCATGAATTATAAAGTACGGCCAACATGCCTAGAATGATATTGCATTATGGCCAATGGTGCCAATAAAATGAATGACATCTAAAAGAATATGATAAATGTGGTAAATCCTTTTAATAATAAATGCCTTGGGAGTATCATTTAGCCACCGAGGAAGGATAGGTCGGAACAACCTCACCCCAAAACTATACATGCCGGTGTAGGAGTGATTGAGAGGTAAATCCTCGTGTTAGTGTGATGAGACTATTTCCCCTTATATGTGGTGAGATTGGTGTGTTGAGATGTTTCCCCCTTAAATGGGATGAGATTATTGCTAGCGGGATGTGATGTGATGTCGACCCACATGGTAGTATGGTGAGACGGCTTAGCCGATCGTGTTGAGGTCGGACATCATGCCGTGCACATGGTGGTATTGTGAGTGTATGTCTCAGGGTAAGACGGCTTAGCCGGTCGGGTTGAGATCGGACTCTGTGCTAAAACACGATGGTTAAATTACTGAAACATACTTGAAATTTACCTTTCCCCTAACATGACACCTTGATACTGTTTGAGTCTCTTATTGATTTCATGTTTTTATTCTCCATTTATTGTTACTCGTTCTATTGAGAGAGTGTTTAGTTTTATACTAGTACTATTCCATATGTACTGTTACGCGACGCCTTCCTAAGATTCTTTGGAAGGGTAGCGTAAGGCTAAGCAATCGCTGTCAGTGCGATTGCCGTCCGCCAATCGAGGTCCCCTCCGCACGCTAGACTAGATTGTCCGTGCCGTGCGGGAAAACCAATTTATGAGTAACGAGAGAATTTGAGAGCTTGAGCAGAAAAGTGAGAAAAATAGCTTGCTTGAATAAATGAAAGTCTATTACAAAAACTACGCAGTGTCGAGGGGGTGAGACACCAGTACAGAGAATTGCTTGCTTGCTTGAATGTTTGAATGCTTATACCCCCCTAATAATGCTTAAAATAAATAAACCAAAGTTACACGAGTAGATCTAAGAAAGCTGTAAAATCATACTGAAAGTAAATAAAGCAAACCTATCTATATTTACAAAGAAAAAGGACTTAGTCTTCTACAAGGTAGAAACAAGTCCGTCAGCAGCAACATTATCCTTTTGGCTCAGGGTCCGCGCGCGGCGTTGTCTGCGCGCGCGGCGCTATGGGTGTCTGCCTGTGGCTGGCATTGGCGCAGGCTGTCAGTGGGGCGACAGAGGCGCTTGCGCGCTTGTCACTTGGAGCGGCCAAGACCACGGGGCCGACCGTGGCGCTAGGCTTTAGGAGGCTTGCCAGGACGCCACG
>MCJB01050660.1:13958-69073 GCA_002018475.1 Nicotiana obtusifolia | reverse complement strand
ATATATATATATAAAACTTGATATATAACACGCTATACTATATATATAGTATAGTGTATTGTATAATACATACTCTTAGTAGATGCAATACACTTATTATATATATACTATACTATATATACTAAGTGTATTGCATATACTAAGTGTATTGTATAGTGTATTATAGAATACACTATACTACGTATTATATATCAAGTTATATATATAATATACTATAACGGTGATTCATCGTTACAAGTGTATCAATACCTAAAAGAACCCGTCCCTATATTCCGAGCGCTTCATGTTCTTATATACGTATATATATATATATATATATATATAACACGCTATACTATATATATATATATATAGTATAGTGTATTATATAATACACTATACAATACGCTTAGTATATATATACTACACTATACTATGCACTAAGTATTACTATATTAGTGCATTAGCTAAAATTATATCGAATATAGCTTACATATATATATATATATATATATATATCGAATATACCTTGATATGTGTGTGTGTGTGTGTGTGTATATATATATATATAGAGTATAGCTTATTATATATCAAGTTATATATATATTATCCTACAACGGTGATTCATCGTTAGAAGTGTATCAATACCTAAAAGAACCCGTCTCTGTGTTTCGAGCGCTTCATGTTCTTATACATATATATATATATATGGATACGCACGCACGCTCCATAGTACAACTTAACTGCATATTACTCCCTTGTATTACAAAAGTGTTAACGGCTTACATTTATATTATTTAGACATGCAGCAAATACAAAAGTGAGTTTAATTTTGGCAAAATGTTGATATGAAAGCGACCAAATGTCGTCGCCAATATATATACTTTAACATTAGCGACCAACGTTGGTCGCAAAAGGGAAATCTGATTTATTTATATTTTCCATATAAACGACCAACGTTGGTCGCTTATCTCGCCCAAAATTTACCCCTTATTAAGCGACCAACGTTGGTCGCAAATATATATACTTTAAAATTTGCGACCAACGTTGGTCGCCAATTGCAAATCTGATATATTTATATTTTCCATATAAGCGACCAACGTTGGTCGCGAATCCTGCCCAAATGTTACCCCTTCTTAAGCGACCAACATTGGTCGCAAAATTTAAACGTGGGTCCACTTTGGCGACCAACGTTGGTCGCAAATTGTGAAATTTCTTTGACCAAATCGGTCTGACCAGTCCGGTCAACAAGTAGACGAATATTGTGACCAACTAGCGACCCACTCTGGTCGCTAATTTATTTAAGTTTATTTTTTTATTTTTTTACTAGTTTTGCGACCAATGTTGGTCGCTTTTTCGAACAGACCAACGTTGGTCGCTAAATTTTGGTCGCTTTTTTGCTGTTTTCTAGAAGTGCCTCGAGGAGGCAAGTCCATAGTAGCTTTTACTAAATGATTGTCAAGTTTCTTTCTTTAAATTAGAAGCCAATCAAATTTTATTGATTATTTTCAGGTTATATCGGAAAAAAGATCAAGCACAGTACAGGGATGGAACTAGAGAAACATAAAAATTTGTTTCAGTTGATATGTTTTCGAGAAAATTTAATGAATCTCTTCAAGGAAAAAAGCTGAATGAAGAACTTTCTGTTTAGTATGATAAATCAAAGAGTCATAGAAATGCTATAACATTTCGTGACTATTCACTTCCTAAATGGGAACTCGTTCGTGCTTGTATGTCAAGAGAATTCCTTCTGATGAAAAGGAATTCATTCATCTACATATTCAAAACTGTTCAGGAAAGTACTCAGTTTCTTGTCATTTCATTATGGTGCTCAAGCCACAAAATATATTATACTTATTCACATAGTCCCAAGCAAAGAGAGAAGTCACCTTTTCCTTTTTGAGGTATCCCACAACTTATTGCATTTTATGCCTCTACTGTGCAGCTTGACATAATTTCATCCATAACGATGACTGTATTTTTGAGAACTCGGATGGATACTGATCTTGTACATGCAAGTTATTATTTGGGAGCCTTGTTTTACGCTCTCATCATTCTTGTTGTGGATGGATTCCCCGAGCTGTCCATGACAATAACAAGACTTGCAGTTTTCCATAAACAGAACGACTTGTGGTTTTACCCAGCATGGGCATATGCAATTCCTGCTACAATTCTCAAGTTTCCTCTTTCTCTACTAGAATCTGTCATTTGGACATCTATGACCTATTATCTCATCGGTTTTAGCCCTGAGACTGGGAGGTGAGTGCTACGTGTAAATATCTTGTACTTTGTTGCTTCGGTTCCTTCAACTATAATTTTGTTTGTTATATATATCACTATATCCAATAGACGTTCGTCAGCAGCTTGCACTTCACCAGTAATTCCATTTGTCTTTAAGGCATGATTTGAACAAAATTTTGTGAATTTTTGCGACAAAATTCTGTCACTTACAGATTCTTCCGACAGTTGCTTCTATTATTTTCTCTGCACATGGCATCAATCTCCTTGTTCCGTTTCGTGGCATCTTTCTTCCGGACTATTGTTTCTTCTGCATCTGTTGAGAGTTTATTAATCACATTCCTCCTTTTGTTCGGAGGATTCATAATACCAAGACGTAAGCATTCCTAGCTCTTTTTACTTTGATATGATGCTCATGTGAGGGTGAGTAGCAGACTAAAATACCGGTATTTGGCTACAGCTTCAATGCCGATTTGGCTGAAATGGGGATTTTGGATTTCTCCGATGACATATGGTGAGATAGGTGTTTCTGTAAATGAATTTCTTGCCCCAAGATGGCAAAAGGTGAGGGCCAATAGCTCAAATACTTTGCTTCTTTCCCATTTCTGTAACTATTTTTTCACACTGCACGTGGAACTGAAGACGGTTCAGCTCAAAATGACTGTCTTGGTGCTCCAATATGCAATAGGGAAAAGTATTCTCAATGCGGGAAAAGTATCTTATTTTTCCAGCTTCTATCCTGAAATTATGCTGCGAAGAAAAGGAGATAGTGATAGGTCTTTGTGTTCTTACCCTATCTATCAATGCAAACACTTCATAGACGAAGAAGTGAAAGATGATTTTCTTTCTTAATTCTAGTGTACAACAGCTTAACTATCAGTAACCTCTAAAATGTGCCATAATAAAATTCTGCATGATGAGAATATCTCCAAATTAATGGCTTAGAAGTCTTCTTAGATTTCTTACCTCCATGATGCACGCATATCTGTTAACTTAGCCTATAGCTTTGTCTCTCTTGTTGCAGAGTTTTAATTTGGTTCTTCATATTATATTCTACACTCATATCACAGAATACTTTTTCTTTTTTGCACAGATGCTCCCCACAAACATGACTATAGGGAATGAAGTCCTTGAAAGTCGTGGTTTAAACTTTGATGGATATTGGAATTGGTATCAGTTTGTGCCTTGTTTGGCTTTACAATGCTGTTTAACGTTGGTTTCACCTTGTCCTTAACTTTCTTTAAAGGTACATTCACCTTTTTTTTTTGTACATCAAAGAATCTGCAGGATTGATTTTCTAATATACTAGTTTTCTTGAAAATGTAATGCAGCTCCTGTTTCTCGTGCCATTATATCAATGGAGAAATACTCCCAAATAGAAGGAAGTGGAGATTCTCCTGATAAAGCTGATGTAATAGAAAATTCCAAAACCACAAATCCTGGCACCACAATAGAATCTCATGAAAGAGCAGGTTACCCTCTTATATCTTATTGCTCAGATAATTGGCTGAGAAATCTTGTTTCTGACTATCTTTCTCATCATTTTTATAGTTGATTCCTTGCTCTTCAAAAGACAATTTCTTCTGTTGTTTTCCAGGAAGAATGGTTCTCCCTTTCGAACCCCTATCTATCGTGTTTCAAGATGTTCAATATTACGTTGACACTCCTCTGGTGGTCTTCTAAACCTATCTCATTTAGTATTGGATCGTTTTTGTTTAACTAAAAGCGGTTGAAACTGAGTACTCAATGGCTGGAGTTGTGGTTTTATGTCCATGTCCGGCAATGAAGGAGCTCGGTTTCACTCAAGATAGCCTCCAACTTCTTTCGGATGCTTACAGCCCTTATGGGTGTCAGTGGAGCTGGAAAAACGACCCTCCTTGATGTTCTTGCTGGTAGAAAAACAAGTGGTTATGTTGAAAGAGATATAAAAGTTGGTGGCTACCCTAAAGTTCAAGATACATTCGCTAGAGTTTCAGGTTACTGGGAGCAGACTGACATACATTCTCCTCAGATTACTGTAGAAGAATCAGCTATATTTTCTGCCTGGCTACGACTTCATCCTCAGATTGACTGCAAAACAAAGTATGTACGAGCTTATTAACATGGAGTTTTAATTACTATTTCTTTCATGAACACCATTCTTTCTGGCTATGTCTAGATTTGAACTGCTTTGGCATATATTTAATGGTTCATGCATGAACAGAGAGTCTCTTTCAATGGTATGCATTGAACAACAATCAACAAATTAAATGCTGCTTGAACACCCAATTTCAAGTTGTTAGCATCTTTAGATCAGGTCGATCTCTTTCCAATAAGAACTTACAGCCAGTTATCTATTTATAGGCTTCAATCAGTTACATAAAGAACCTAGTGATGATGCTTAGTGCGTATGTAACATTTTAGAATTCCTTGGTAGCGGTATTTTCCAATTTTCTGTGTAACAATGCCTGCTGAAGTTAACCTTGAAGCCATTTAAACTGTAAATTATTCCACTTTCTGGGTAACTTTTCAAGAATAGAAGATGGTCTATCACACAATGGCCTTAAATCAGTCATCCTTGTGCTGTTCCTGCTTTAAGGATGATTAAGAAGAGGCCTTGCAATGTGTTTCCTGGATTTCTCCTTCACAATGCCGCGGAAATTTTCCATCTCCATTAATTCTCAGGCAAACTCATCTAATTTCGTAATTGTTTGTCCTTATGGATATCCTCAACTGGTTATTTGTTTGTAATGTACTCTTTTGCAGCTGATTCTACTAAAAACTGGCGGGCGCATGATCTACTGGGGACTCCTCAGTCAAAATTCTAGTAAAATGATCGAATATTTTGAGGTGCACTAAATTCCCTTGTTATTTAAGTGCAGCAAGCCACTACTAGAAGCTTCTTTGCATAAAAGCTGAGACTGTTTTTTGTGTTTTATCACTTGACACTTCTTTACAGGGGGGTGTGCCAAAAATAAAAAACAGCCACAATCCAGAGACCTGGATGTTAGAGGTTACATCAACATCTAGCGAAGCCAAGATTAGCATAGACTTTGCTGTTGTCTATAAGAATTCTGATCTACACAAGTTAGTAACAGCTATTCACCTCATTTAGCTCTGAAATGCTTCTTACACATTGTATCAATTGTAAGCACATTTTGCACATAACTAGTGCATGATTACTGTTTGACTTACATTTGTAGTAGAAATAACGATGAGCTTGTAAAGAGGCTGGGTATCCCACCTCATGGTTCAAAAGATTTGCACTTCCCCACCCGGTTTTCACAGAATGGCTGGGGCCAATTCAAGACCTTCTTCTGGAAGCAGTACTGGTCGTATTGGAGGAGTCCTTCATACAATTTGATGCGCTCTCTGAACATGCTTGTTGCTTCCTTTCTTTACGGATTGCTGTTCTGGGATCAAGGGAAGAAACTGTAAGACAATAATACTGTTAAACCAAAGCTTCAATAATTTATGGGCAATATGCTTTATACTGTGTGATATAAAACCATTTACATCCTCATGGAAATTTCTGGGCCCGTTTGAGTAACAAGTTTATCCCAAAATTTGATGCATGTAAAATACATAGAGGATTGAGCAATTTCAATGTATATTATGTTAAGAGGTAACAAGTATATATATACTTGTAAATAGAGTCCTAACTATAGAAAGAATAAAAAAGGAATAGATTTGTTGTGAATCCCTATAATTCTGCTATTTACATTGCATAAGAGTATGTCTATATTCATTAAGTAACAGAATATGTCTACGTTCATTATGCAGCACTCTCCCTCAAGCTGGAGCATAGATATTGATCATGCCCAGCTTGTTACGAAGATAATCAACTCGAATTCCAATGCCTTTGTGAACAAATCAGCTAGTTGCTCTCCTGTCTTCACGTAGCCAGTGGAGATCAAGTTCTCCTAAATCTTTTCACGAATGAAATGGCAGTCAACCCTCAATATGCTTAGTTCTTTCATGATATACCCGATTTGACTCAATATGGAGGGCAGCTTGATTGTCACACCAGAGTTTTGCTGGTATTGGATGCTCCAACCCAATTTCAGTCAAAAAATGATGTATCCACATAATTTCACACGTAGACTGTGACAGAGCTCTATACTCGGATTCTGCACTGGATCGAGATACAACACTTTGCTTCTTACTCCTCCATGATACCAGGTTCCCTCCAACAAAGACACAATACCCTATAGTTGATCTTCTATCAATTTTGGATCCAGCCATTCAGCATATGCAAAACACTCAATACGAGTATGGCCATGATTGATATATAATATGCCTAGTCCAGGAGCTCCTTTCAAGTAACATAAAATCTGTTCCAAAGCTGCCCAATGTTTGACCGTTGGTGCAGACATGAACTGACTAACAACACTTACCGCAAAAGCAATATTTGGACGAGTCACAGTGAGGTAGTTTAGTTTTCCAACTAACCTCTTGTATCTCTCTGGATCATCAAAAGGCTCGCCATCATCTTTCATAAGATGTACATCACGAACCGTTGGAGTACTGCAGGGTTTAGCTACCAATTTTCCTGTTTCTGCAAGCAAGTCAAGAATATACTTTCTGTGAGACAAAAGAATTCCCTTCTTGCTTCTATTTACTTCTACTCCCAAAAAATATTTCAACATGCCCAAGTCCTTTGTATGAAACCTAGTATGCAGGAAAGACTTGAGGGAAGAGATCCCCGCATAGTCACTTCCTGTGAAAACAATGTCATCAACATACACAACGAGGAGAATAGTGCCAGCTGCTGATTGCCAATAGAAGACCGATAGAAGACTAAGTGATCACACTTGCTCATTTTCATCCCAAACTTCTGAACTACTTCATTGAACTTGCCAAATCAAGCTCGAGGACTCTACTTCAAGCCATACAAGGACTTTTTCAAATGACAGACTTTCCCATACTCCCCCTGAGCAACAAAATCGGGTGGTTGCTCCATATACACTTCTTCCTGAAGGTTACCAAGAAAGAACGCATTCTTGATATCTAACTGATGTAAAGGCCAATTTTCAAAAGCAGCTAGAGGACAGAAGTGAGTTTGGCAACTGGGGAGAAGGTGTCAAGAATAATCCACTCCATAAGTTTGAGCATACCCTTTAGCCACAAGTCTAGCCTTAAGTATTGCCACTGAACCATCTACAATAACTTTAACTATGAAGAACCACTTACATCCCACAGGTTTCTTTCCTTTGGGTAAATCCACCAAATCCCTTATCTGGTTATCCTCTAAGGCATGTATATCCTCAAGCATTGCATCAAACCACCCAGAATGATTCAAACCCTCCTTTACTGTTTTGGGTACCGAGATGGAGTCTAGAGAAGCAATCAGATCTAGACGCAGAGGAAAAGCGGTCATAGGAAACAAAATTAGCAATGTAATATGTGGATTTGCAAGTACGTATACCTTTGCGAAGAGCAATAGGAAGGTCAAGATCTTCTGGAGGACTAGGCGGATGAGGATTTGATGACGAAGGAACTGTTGCATGACATGCTCATTTGTCTCTCGCCTCTGCGAGTGAACTTGAACAATTGGCGGTCTTGCTAACATAATTGGAGCAGGTGCTAAAGGTACACTAGTTGATTGGTGTTCAGTAGAAGAACTAGGAGCAGGAGGAACATCGTCTTGTTGTTCTGTTAAAGCACCGGTAACCTGATATATTAGCCACTTGTCTTCCTCCCTCTGATTAGTAGAAATGGGAGGTGCACAGAAAAATGGTGTAGTCTCTTAAAATATACCATGATAAATGGACCTTAGGCCTAACTCAAACCCAAAAGCTACCTTATGAGGCGAGGAGCGAGGATTGTCCAAGACCATATAAGGAGATCAAGGACCTCAAATCCCACTGATGTGGGACAACTTAACACCCCCTCACGCCCAGGCCTGCAAATTGGAGCATGGACAACATAAATGAGGGCCCAATATCGGTAACAATAAATGGGATGAGTCTGACTCTGATACCATGTAAAATACATAGAGGATTGAGCAATTTCAATGTATATTATGTCAAGAGGTAACAAGTATATATACTAGTATATAGAGCCCTAACTATAGAAAGAATCAAAAAGGAAATCCTATAGATTTGTTGTGAATCCCTATAATTCTGCTATGTACATTAGATAAGAGTATGTCTACATTCATTGAGTAACAGAGTATGTCTATGTTCATTATGCAACAATGCACAAGTGGTTGTCATGACACAGTTTCAAAAGGAATTAGGTTGTATGATCCTATAAATTTTTCTCACAGTCATCTTTTTCCTTTTCGGTTTGTTAACATCGAACATTTCAGCTTTATTTTATCTTGCTGGTTGATGTCATCCATGCAGCAATAATAAAACTCTAGAGCTCCATGTTTAGTGCTCGAAATTGGTGCAGAACTGAAGTTTTGTTCCTTTCTGCACTTATGATGTTCTCACCCAAGATAGTTGAATTGGTTTTGGTAACTAAACAGTGTAACGTTATATTTATGTTGTCTACCCTTCAAGAACTTGATGATTTTATTAGACTAACTGTCATTTTGTTCTTTTCCCATTGTTTAACAGAGATAACCAGCAGAGCATCTTCAGTGTATTTGGTGCTATGTACACCGCAGTAATCGTTTGTGGCATAAATAATGCATCTTCTGTTTTACCATATGTGACCACGGAGCGATCAGTCTTGTACGGGGAAAGATTTGCTGGGATGTATGCTCCATGCATTAGCACAGGTATATATAAGACTTATCAAATTGGCATGGCATGTTGACTTGTTGAGAGTTAAGACTGCAGGGAATTCATACCACCAAGTTGTACACTTCTCTTCAATTTTCTTTTTGCCTGTTAATATTGTAGTATCTTTTCTGTATTTTTAAGTTCATATTCCTTACAAGCTACATCAGTTTATTATGTTAGGGGCTCTCGCATTGATTGATAGAACGAATTATTGTCTGATCATGGACAATTCTCTTCTCAAAAGGCTTTTGGAGTTGAGTTAGGACCAAGGTCCATTTTTTTAATATAGTATCAGAGGTTACCCATCCAAGCTGTTGTATTGTCAGTATTGGGCTCCCATTATCCATGCTTTAGTTGTTTATGTGTGGGCATGCGGGATGGTGTTAGAGTACCCCATGATTAATTAAGGGAATGGACTGTTGTGTCATCTTTTCAAAAGCCCAGACCATTCTTCTGGATCAGCATTTTTCCTATTTCAGGTGCAAGTGAAGAACCAACCTTTAGTCAATAGGAGCCCTACCTCCCTTTTTCCGACCTCATCACTTCAATTCATTACATGGTCTTGGATAACCTTCAATTCATGAGTTGACTTTTGGGATTGAATTAAGTCCAAATTTTATTTTTTTAATAGTTCACTGTTCGCTTGTTCATATTTTAGTTGATTCCACTTACCTGGTTTTGTAGGTGGCAATTGAATTGCCACATCTCTTAGCCCAAACTCTTGTTTTTACTGTCATCACATATCCGATGATTGGATATTATGGGTCAGCCTGCAAGGTTTTCTGGTACTTCTATTCGATGTTTTGCACACTCTTGTACTTCACTTACATGGGAATGATGCTTGTTTCAATGATGCCAAGTTTTCCAGTAGATGCAATTCTTCAGTCAGCCTTTTATGTATTGTTCAACCTCTTTGCTGGATTCTTGATGCCAAAGGCTGTAAGTGGTTCAGAATTTAAGCCACTTTAATCTAGAAATCAATGAGACAACTGCAATTACCTCTTTCCACATATGCTTTTACATTTCAATCTTTGTTTCTTTTCCCTGCATTGCAGCAAATCCCAAAATGGTGGATCTGTTTCTATTATCTAACACCTACATCATGGACGTTGAATGGGATGCTTACTTCACAGTATGGAGATATAGAAAAGGAGATTACCGTGTTTCAAGAAAAGAAATCAGTAGCAGCCTTTCTTGGGGACTATTTCGGATTTCACCACAATCAATTACCTATTGTAGCTGTTGTTTTGATTACATACCCCCTAGTTTTTGCCAGTCTATTTGCATTTTTCGTTGGGAAGTTGAACTTCCTAAGGAGGTGATGTTGCAGCCTATTCATTTGTATTGACATATGTATTCCAAATTAAATAACATCCCTGCTTCTTTAGTTCTTTTTGTACATTAAACTGGTGGCGAACAAGGTTATGGTATAGTCATAATCACTGTGGTGGTCAAGAGGACGAAGTGCACCCATATCCGCTTTTAGGACTGCTATTTAAAGCATAGCCGAAATTTTGCTCAAGTGTTTAAAATTTAGTCGTGAAATTTGAAACTTCAGACCATCCGTCTGTCACAAATCTCTTTTAAGAACAGAAATGCGTATAAACAAGATAAGTCTAATGGATTCGGCACTAATTTGCTGATTGAAGCATCAGTAAAAGACAAAGGGAAAAAAGGATGGAAAAACTCAATGCTCTTTCTTCACGAGCTCAACAAAGCTCCATCTTTGCAATTCGCATCAGGAAAATCCCTATCTTGTTTCCCTTATGATTCGTGTTGGTATCACATGATTTGCAGCTCCAAAGAGAAAATTACCGAGGCAAGTATCGGAATATCCCGGAGAGTTTGGTGTATGTAGCTTACCCTATTTCGTCTGACTACAGCTAAAGTGGAGAGCAATGATACAATAATGAAGATGGAGATTTTCTTCTCCCAAGTTGGTGAAGACACCAAATATCTAATAATACTACTTAAAATGGTGCCTCCTTATACGATTTGATTGGCTATGGAACTATCAGAATTTGCGGAGAGTCCAGATAGATGCAGCTATCAAAGAGAAGGTGACTAGTTCACCGAAGATGAAATCTTCTACCCACATGGGTTAGGGCTGTCATGTGAGTATCAAGCCAAAGTTTTGAGCTTTTTGCTGCTATTAAAATTTTTCTGTCCACGTCATTGGGTCTAATTTATGTTCTGGGAATTTCAATTAATATATGTTCCGGGAATTTAGTTAGAAGTGAAAAACCAGGGAGAAGAAGGTTAGATTTTTTCTTGGTCCGATGTTAAAACATTATTTTGTCTCCGCTAAGACCAGTGATTTGGAAAAAGAAATTGCAAACTTAAAGGACTTGTAATGTTCAGTAACAAATTTGAAGGACTAAAATAGTCCAACCCATAAACTTATGGGACCATTTGAGCCATTCTTTATTCTAGCTCTGGACATGTAAGTTGATGAATAATTATGATATTTAGGTACGTAACCCGTCCTTAATTTGACATAAAACATAGCATTATTTAGTATTGGAATGAATTGGACCAATAGAGCAAGTACTAATGATTAATTATGCAGATGGCAACTAGTGCAATTGAGGCCTTACTTAGATTATTAGTAGTTGACTGTTCTTTCACTGATAAATGTTCATTTGATTGATACTAATGTAGTTTTGCTGTGTTGTACTTCTGTAATATTCATCTTCCCGGGACCTTCTATTTAGCTGGGATGTCTCACGCCTTTACAAGAGCTCACATACAGAACTCACCCTCCCCACCAACCTCCCGCCAACTACAAAGAATAGTTGGAATATTATATAATACATGCCATAAACAAAGCAGTAACAGGCATGACCCAGCTATAATGGAGCTCTATTGTAGATAAAGGAAGACCCTCCTAGTTAAGTCTTTGAACTTTGGAACTTCTGAACTTGCATGTCAACACCTTAGAATAATCATTTCTTTTTTGTCCTCCTAGGAAAGTCAAATGACTCTGTCCCTTGAGGAGTTAGAGAAATGTGCAGCACTCTTTTGTTTATTCAAAGATTTTTCTTTTGTTATTCTCCATAAACAAGCCTTATTTAATTTATTATCAACTGTAAACATCTGTTTACTCTCTAGGTATGTCTCTTTAATTTACGTTATCTATATAAAGAAAGCAAGAATGCCTTTATTCATAAAAAAAAGAAATGATGTATTTCCTTACCTCATCTATGTTACGGTCTTAATTTAGCTGTTCAAGCAAGCAAGAATATTTTATGTTAGACATACATGGTGCCCCCCTTTTTGTTTTCTCCCTATAAATACAGCTTTGGAGCGGAAAATATTTTACACCAAAAATGGCTCAATTGGTTGGTTCAGATGAAATAGAGTCATTTAGAATGGATCTCGCAGAGATTGGAAGAAGCTTGAGATCATCATTCAGGGGCCAGTCTTCGAGTTTCAGGAGCAATTCAGCCTTGAGTGCTTCTCAGAAGGACGACGCTTTAGAGGATGAGAACATGTTGGCCTGGGCAGCAATTGAGAGACTACCAACATTTGATAGGTTGAGATCATCTGTCTTTGAGGAAATCAATGGCAACGACGCCAATGTTAAGAGGAAAAGAGTAACTGATGTTACCAAGCTCGGAGCTCTAGAAAGACATGTTTTCATTGAAAAGATGATTAAGCACATTGAACATGACAACCTTCAATTGTTGCACAAAATCAGAAAGAGAATTGACAAGTAAGATTTCTGTTACATAACTTGGCTGTGAAAGTCATCGAAAGGTCATTGCTCTTGCTTTTGAATTGCCATCTTTGGTGATTGATAATGCTAATTTATGATTATCGTTATTTGTATGTCTCATTGTTTGTCTTCTCATATTATCAAAGGTTTATCTGTTAGACTTAATTCAACAAACTGAAAATGTTTTGACTCTTGTAGAGTTGGTGTAGAATTGCCTACAGTGGAAGTGAGATATAAAAATTTAACCATTGAAGCAGAATGTGAGCTAGTTCATGGAAAGCCTCTCCCTACACTTTGGAATTCTCTCAAAAGCATAACGATGGTAAGTTTTTTCCGTTTGATTGAGCACCATTTATATTTTCATCAATTTGATCTCTTACATGTGTGCTAATTCAAACTAAAGTAGCAGCTGTTTAATGCTGGATTTTAAAATTGATAATCAGGAGGCATTTATTAGGACTTCGACTAGGAGAAGACGTGAATAATTGAACCATTATTAGCTGGAAATAGTTGAATCTTTCTTGTGCTAATATGTCTAGTTCTATATTCGGGTTATATAATTTTAATAGTATTTTCCATTAGGTCATTTTACCTATATGTGACAACAATAAGTTATTTTTCTGATGTATTGCAACCAATTCTGTAGTAAAAAGTAAGAGAGAATTGATGAGCATCTTCATAGTGATCCTGGTTTCAGAGCTCAAATGTTAAATGTATAGCATAAGGTGCAAGCTCCAGCATTAGGTTATTCTATTTTGCTACTTGTGATTCTACAGGTTTCTAAATCTAGTGATTTAATTTGTTCCACAGAACCTTGCTAGGCTTCCAGGTCTACAGTCAGAACTGGCCAAGATTAAAATCCTTAATGATGTCAGTGGTGCTATAAAACCTGGACGGTATGTCGCCGAAGCTTCTCCATCGCATATGCTCACTTTCAATAGTTATGGCAATGTAATTCACTATAAGTACGCCAACAAGTTGGATTTCTAGTTTCCGACTTACAGGAGACAGACCTTTTTCTGGTCATTGTTTTTACCTGTCAGTAATTCTCATCTCATATCTGGTGCAGTTAGTGTCTCATCAATCCTCGCTCGTTGATTGAACAAGAATAACAATAGCAGAATCTGTGTTGGTTGTATTAAGCTCAGTTTTTGGTGAAATGTTTGTGAACTAGTCATCCTTGTTTTTATTTGTTGTTTGATATTTTACATAGCCCTATTCAGTAACGGCCATGTTTTGGCTGCACGTAAGAGAACCGTTATGTGAACCAAAAAAGCATTCGGCCTCTCTATCATGTATTTACCTTGGGAACATAATGTGCATTGTGTACACAGTACAAACTTCCAGACACTGGAACCGTTTGGTTGATTAATGTTCTCAATCAATTTGATAATTGCAACTGAGAGATGAATAATATACTTGTCGCTTAGTATTGTTCTGCAGAAAATTAGTTGACTAGCATTAATGCAAGTGATTAGTTAGTGATTACATTATCATATGCATAAACTTGCAAGAGGTTCTTTTGAAGTACATTTGTTGTGAAGTGGTTTTTATTTGGGTCAAGTGTCAGAACTGGTCTTGCATTCACGATAATCTTGTGTTGTGAAGCTTGGTGCAGCTTATTTTTTATTGCTAATTTCAGTCTACCTTTTAGTAGTTTCTCCCTCCAGCATGTTCTGATCTGGACAGTTAGTTCTTCATTTTGAAGTCATTGTTTTAAAATGTGAGTTCTTGAACCGGAGACTTAGAATTTACGTAAGACATTTGCTATTTTTACAGAATGACTCTATTGCTTGGACCTCCTGGGTGCGGCAAAACATCACTACTGAAAGCACTTTCAGGAAACCTGGACAAATCTCTAAAGGTCTCTTCAAGTTGTTTTGCTCTTAATGTCAGAAAAGATTAAAGTTGTTTTTGTTTTAATGTCGGCAAGAGAAAAACATAGGAATACTTTCTTAAAATAACCCGTCAGCTGATATGAAGCAACTACTTTGATCTACAACATACTGGATGTGAATTAATAGGTCTTCTTTTGTAAGAATTGTTTTATTAGTGATTTCCCGGTTCTTCTTAGCCACTTTTAGTTCCTTTATATCTTTAAGATCTCAGCTAGGGAACACTTAATTGCTATCTTTCTCCCATTTCACCAAGAGAGCAGAAGCTTTATTGACTTCACCAACCCCTCCTCCAAGAAGAAACTATTGAACAATTGCACTAAGTTTTGCATCTTCACTTGAACGAGAGTGATGTAGAATTCATGGTATGGATGGAGATCAGAATATATGGAGCTAATGTCGATCTTATGTGTCTGCTTCTGGCCATGTCTAACAGGTTTCTGGGGAGATTTCTTACAATGGTTATAAATTGGAAGAGTTTGTCCCGCAGAAAACTTCTGCATATGTAAGCCAAAATGATCTACACATCCCTGAAATGACTGTTAGAGAAACACTAGATTATTCATCTCGTTTTCAAGGAGTAGGAAGCAGAGCAGGTATGCTTTTCTGCACATAAAAGATAAACTGTAGAGATGAATGTTCCAGCACTGTTTCTATAGCTATGCCTTTCCTTTTGAAGAGATTATGACTGACCTAAGCAGAAGGGAGAAAGAAGCAGGAGTTGTTCCTGATCCAGATATAGACACTTACATGAAGGTAGTTTTAACATCAAGTTGTTTTCAGTTCATCTTTGTTGAGCTATAAGGATTGCTTGATGTATCTATTGGACAAGATTATACCATTTTTATCACAGTGTGCTTCCTGCTTCTTTGATCAAGTAAAATGCCTGGAAAATCATTTTTGCATTCCTCTGCAATCAATATTGTAATTGATTTTAACCTTCTAAATCAAATTTCATCATATAGGCGATATCTATTGAAGGACAAAAGAAAAACCTTCAGACAGATTATATTCTGAAGGTAACTTTATTGAAGTACCCTCTTTCTTAATCCATTGTTAGCAATCAGAACAGAAGTTAATGATTGCCACATTCTTGTCACTGTGTTCAGATTCTTGGACTTGATATTTGTGCTGACACATTGGTTGGTGATGCCATGAGAAGAGGTATCTCGGGTGGTCAAAAGAAAAGACTGACAACAGGTAATTTTAATCCACGATCTGCTTTGTAACAAAGCTGTCAGTTGTATTTCCATTAAGTAGGCTAATGTACTTGATACCATTTGCAAAACAAGTATAAAGGAACCAACTATTTGTGTGACGCAGGCGAGCTGATTGTTGGCCCCATAAAAGCATTGTTTATGGATGAAATATCAAATGGCTTAGATAGCTCGACTACATACCAGATTGTTGCTTGCCTTCAGCAGCTGGCACATATTACAGATGCAACTATACTTGTGTCGCTTCTTCAACCAGCACCAGAGACCTTTGATCTGTTTGATGATATAATCCTGATGGCTGAAGGAAAAATTCTTTACCATGGGCCAAGAAATTCTGCTTTAGAATTTTTTGAAAGCTGTGGATTCAAATGTCCTGAAAGGAAAGGGGTGGCTGACTTCCTCCAGGAGGCAAGTCCATAGCGGCTGTTGTAAAATGGTCCTTATATTTTTCTCTGTCAATTAGAAGCTCACCAAATCTGTTCATTGTTTTCAGGTTACATCGAAAAAAGATCAAGCACAGTACTGGCGTGGAACTAAAGAAACGTATAAATTTGTGTCAGTTGATATGTTATCCAGAAAATTTAAGGAATCTCCTTACAGGAAAAAGCTGAATGAAGAACTTTCTGTTCCATATGATAACTCCAGGAGTCATAGAAACTCTATAACCTTTCGTCACTATTCACTTCCTAAATGGGAACTCTTTCGAGCTTGTATGTCCAGAGAATTCCTTCTCATGAAAAGGAATTCTTTCATCTACATATTCAAAACTGTTCAGGTAAGTGATCTGTCTTGCCTTTTTATGATGGTACTCCAAGTTACAAAATATTCGCTACTCATTCGTTTATCCAAAGCAAAGATAGAAGTCACATTTTCCTTCTTTAGATTTATCACAACTTATTGCAATCTATGCTTCTACTATGCAGCTCGCCATTATTGCATCCATCACTATGACTGTATTTTTGAGAACTCGGATGGATACTGATCTTGTACATGCAAATTATTATTTGGGAGCTCTGTTTTATGCTCTCGTCATTCTTCTTGTGGATGGATTCCCTGAGCTGTCCATGACAATAACAAGACTTGCAGTTTTCTATAAGCAGAGCGAGTTATGCTTTTACCCAGCATGGGCATATGCAATTCCTGCTACAATTCTCAAGATTCCTCTTTCTCTATTAGAATCTATCATTTGGGCATCTATGACCTATTATGTCATTGGTTTCAGCCCTGAGGCTGGAAGGTGAGTGCTACATGTAAATGTATTCTACTTTCTTGCTTCTGTTCCTTCTACTAAATTTTTTCTGTTAGTTATATCACTATCTCCAGTAGGCTTCCGCTCAGCAGCTTGCACTTCGCTAATTCCAGTTGTATTTAAGGAATGATTTGAACAATTTCATGCATTTTCGTGACTATTCTGTCACTTACAGGTTCTTCCGGCAATTACTTCTATTATTTGCCGTGCACATGACATCAATCTCCATGTTCCGTTTCTTGGCATCTGTCTGCCGGACTATCGTTGCTTCTACAGCTGCTGGTAGTTTATCAATCTTATTTGTCTTTTGTTTCAGCGGATTCATAATACCAAGACGTAAGCATTCCTATTTCTTTGTTCATCATTTTGATATGATGCTCATGTGAGGGTGAGTAGCAGAACTAAATTACCCGTATTTGACGACAGCCTCAATGCCCATTTGGCTGAAATGGGGATTCTGGATTTCTCCGCTGACATATGGTGAGATAGGTCTTGCTGTAAATGAATTTCTTGCGCCAAGATGGCAAAAGGTGAGAGTCAATAGCTCAAATATTTTCTCTCTAATTATGCAATACTGAAAAGTATTCTCGAAGGCATATGTATAAGAGAATGAAAACAATATTGGTGGTTGTCTTTTCATCTTCTGTCCTGAAATTACGCTCCGAAAGAAAAAGAGATCATCCGTTAAAGATAATGATATAGTGTTGTAGTTTGTCAGTTCTTTTTTGTTACTAAAATACTGAAATTGTCTAGGGAAGGTTCTAGAAGTTCAATGACAGATATTCATGTCGGTAATTATTTAGCCCAAATCTGTAACATGCAAAGCATAAATTGTCTCTTTGATTCCAGAAATACTTGAATAAGCAATGTTCATCATATACATAACGAATCACATCTTATAAAGCATTAGCACTTTTTTCATTGACGAGAAACAGTAATTTAAAGGCTACCTTGGACCCAAGTGCTTAATGTTCTTTTGTATTCCTGTTGTAACAATCCATTCAAGCCCTTCATAGGCACTCAGTAGCAATAACTGATTTTTCTCTCCAACTAGGGTACAACAGTTTCAACTATAGCTAACCTATAAAATGTGCCATAAAATTCTGCATGATGAGAATTACTCCAAATTGATAGCTTAGCAGTCTCGTTAGATGTTTACCTCATTGATACATACATGTATTAACTTAAACCAATAGCTTTATCTATCTTATCGCAGATTTTAAATTTAGTTGTCCATATCATATTCAATACTCAGTTCACATGCTTCATATTTAAACAGACGCTACCAACAAACGCAAGTATGGGGAATGAAGTCCTTGAAAGCCGTGGGTTAAACTTTGATGGATATTTTTACTGGATATCAGTTTGTGCTCTGTTTGGCTTTACATTACTATTCAACGTCGGTTTCATCTTGGCCTTAACTTTCTTAAAAGGTACGTTCATCTTTTTTGTACTTCAAAGAATCTGCACAATGCATTTTGTAGTTTACGTGCTGGTTTTCTTGAAAATGCGATGCAGCTCCTGGTTCTCGCGCCATTATATCAACGGATAAGTACTCCCAAATCGAAGGAAGTAGTGACTCTATTGATAAAGCTGATGCAGCAGAAAATTCCAAGGCCACGATTCCTAGTGCCACAATGACTTCTCATGAAAGAGCAGGTTACCCTCTTATTCTATTGCAATAATTGACTGTGAAATCTTGTTTCTTACCATCTTTCTCATCATTTTATAGTTGCTTCCTTGCTCTTCAAAAGATGGTTGCTTCTGTTGTTTTCCAGGAAGAATGGTTCTACCTTTTGAACCTCTATCTCTCGTGTTTCAAGATGTTCAGTACTATGTTGACACTCCTGCGGTATCTTCTAAATCTATCTCATTTCGTATTTAGATCATTTTTGGATAACTAAGAGCTGTTGAAGCTGAGTTTCAGTGGCTGAAGTTGTGGTTTTATGTCCATGTCAGGCAATGACGGAGCTCGGTTTCACTCAAAAAAGACTCCAACTTCTTTCAGATATTACCGGCGCACTTAGACCTGGTATCCTTACAGCCCTTATGGGTGTCAGTGGTGCTGGAAAAACGACCCTCCTTGATGTTCTTGCTGGTAGAAAAACAACTGGTTATGTTGAAGGAGAAATAAAAGTTGGTGGGTATCCTAAAGTTCAAGAGACATTCGCTAGAGTTTCAGGTTACTGTGAGCAGACAGACATACATTCTCCTCAGATAACTGTAGAAGAATCAGTTATATTTTCTGCCTGGCTACGACTTCATCCTCAGATTGACTCCAAAACGAAATATGTAGGAACTAATTAACATAGAGTTTGAATTACTATTTCTTTCATGAACACTATTCTTTCTGGCTATATCTATATTTGAACTGCTTTGGCACATCTCTAGGAGTTTGTGAAAGAAGTCCTTGAGACCATTGAGCTAGATGGAACAAAAGACATGTTGGTTGGCATGCCGGGTGTTAGTGGGCTTTCAACTGAACAACGTAAACGGCTTACAATTGCTGTGGAGCTTGTTGCAAATCCCTCAATTATCTTCATGGATGAACCCACAACAGGGTTGGATGCAAGATCAGCTGCAATTGTCATGCGCGCTGTGAAAAATGTTGCTGATACAGGAAGAACAATAGTTTGCACCATCCACCAACCAAGCATTGACATATTTGAAGCATTTGATGAGGTAAGATGCATGTAAGGAGTAAATACTTAGTAATGCAGATTGAAGTGAAGTTTGAATGACTTTCCAGTATGCAAACACTGTGATTGCATTGAATGGTGCATGTACTTAATGGTCCATTGTTGGGTGGAGAATACTTTCCAATTTGTGCACTGAGCACAATCAACAAATGCTGCTTGAACATGCAATTTCAAGGTTTTAAGGTCGGTGATATATTCATAGGCTTCAGTCAGATTACTCACAGAACCTAATGTCATGTTGCGTGATATATAAGTAGCATTTTAGAATTCTTGGGTAGTATTTCTCAATTTATGTGTATCAGTGCCTGGGGAAGTTGTCCTAGAAACCATTTAAACGGTGACTTATGAGACCTTCCGAATTACTATTTAATAATATCTAGTTCCTTACAAATAAATAAAAGAAGTGTCGTCACATGAAGGCCTTAGATCATTTATTATATGTTGTTTCCCACATTTAAGGATGATTAAACATAGACCTTACAGTATGTCTCTTGATTTCTTCTTCATGTTGACGTGAAACTTGCAACCTCCATTTGTAGTAAAAGCAATGACATCTACTTAGAAATAGGATGATTAAACATAGACTTTACAATATTCTTTTTTTTTATGAGCGTGGTGTCCTGGCCAGCTTACACGCACCTCGACTAGTTCCATGGTATACTTGCTACCTCCCACCAGTAATATGTACCAGGTAACTCTGTCCATCAAGGCTTGGACAGATGAAAAGAAATCACCTAGTATTTTTGCCTCTGTTGTTATTTGAACTGAGACCTCATGGTTCTCAACCCGCTTTATTGACCACGAAGCCACGCTCTTGGGTGCTAGAAGTTACAGTATCTATCTTGATTTCTCCTTCACATTGCCGTGGAAATTTGCGATACATCTAATCAGAAATATCTTTCAGTTTGTGTAACTATGTATCCTTCATGGATATCATCAAAAAGTTATTTGTTTTAATTGTGCTCTTTTGCAGCTGATTCTATTGAAAACTGGTGGGCGCATGATCTACTGGGGACACCTCGGTCGAAATTCTTGTAAAATGATTGAATATTTTGAGGTGCAATAATTTCCCATTTTATTAATGTTGCAGCAAGCTAGTAATAAAAGCTTCTTTGCATAGTAGTTGACACTGATGGTTGTTTTTCTCATTTGACAGGGTATCTCTGGTGTCCCAAAAATAAAGAACAACCACAACCCAGCAACATGGATGTTAGAGGTTACATCGACATCTAGCGAAGCTGATATTAGCATAGACTTCGCTGAAGTCTATAAGAATTCTGCTCTACACAAGTTAGTCATAGCTATTCACCTCATCTAGCATTAGTTCTCTAGTGTATCTTACACATTGTATCACCTAGAAGCACGTTTTGCACACAACTAGTGCATGATTCCTCTTTGGTTTACACTTATTGCAGAAATAACGAAGAGCTTGTAAAGAAGCTGAGTTTCCCACCAGCTGGTTCAAAAGATTTGCATTTCCCTACCCGGTTTTCACAGAATGGCTGGGGACAATTCAAGACTTGCTTCTGGAAACAATACTGGTCCTATTGGAGGAGTCCTTCATACAATTTAATGCGCTCTCTGCACATGCTTTTTGCTTCCCTTGTTTTTGGATTGCTCTTTTGGGATAAGGGAAAGAAACTGTAAGTCAAAATACTGTTAAACCAAAGCTTCAATTAACTTACCGACAACATGCTTCATTATACCGTGCGAATTAAAAACTTTATACATCCTCATATAAATTTCTTGGCCACTTCTAAGTAACATATTTATCCCAAAAGTGATGCTTAAAGTGGTTGGCATGACAGTTGAAAAAGGAATTAGGTCGTCTGATTTAATATTTTCCGCAGATATCCTTTCCTGTACAGTTTGTTAACATTCAACATTTTGGCTTAATTTTATCTTTGTTGACATCACCCACACAGATAAAACAGAACTCTGGAGTTCCATTTTTGGTTTGTGAAGGTTGATGCAAGAACTGAAGTTCTGTTTAAGTGATGTGACTATCTCTCTCCCATGATAATGGACTTGGTTACATCAACTAAAATAGAGTCACTTTATATATACATGTACATTGCATATATACACGCACACGTATATATGTTATCTTATACTTAAGCAGCTTGATTATTTTTCTTAGACTGTTCTTTTGTTTCTCTTCCTCTCTTTTGACAGAGATAACCAGCAGAGCCTCTTCAGTGTATTTGGTGCTATGTTCACTGCAGTAATCTTCTGTGGCATAAATAATTCATCTTCTGTTTTACCATATGTGACCACGGAGCGATCAGTCCTATACCGGGAAAGATTTGCTGGGATGTATGCATCATGGGCTTATGCATTAGCACAGGTATATATAAGGCTTACAAAATTGGCATGTTGACTACTTGAAGTTACTGGGGATTCAGTAATGCCAAATCTTACACTTGTCTTCAACAGTTCACTGCTTCATATTGAGTTGAGTACCTTGATTTTGTAGGTGGCAATTGAAATTCCATATCTTTTAGCTCAAGCGCTTGCATTTACTGTCATAACATATCCGATGATTGGATATTATTGGTCGGCCTATAAGATTTTCTGGTACTTCTATTCGATGTTTTGCACATTGTTGTACTTCACGTACTTGGGAATGATGCTTGTTTCGATGACGCCAAGCTTTCCAGTAGCTGCAATTCTTCAATCATCCTTTTACACAATGTTCAACCTCTTTGCTGGCTTCTTGATGCCAAAGGCCGTAAGTGGTTCAGAATTTAAGCCACTTTGAATGTAAAAATCAATGATAATTTTGTAATTACCTCAGTCAGTGTGTGACATTTCAATTTTTGTTTCTTTTCCCTGCATTGCAGCAAATTCCCAAATGGTGGATCTGGTTCTATTATCTAACACCTACATCTTGGACGTTGAATGGGATGCTTACTTCACAATATGGAGATATAGAAAAAGAAATTACCGTGTTTCAAGAAAAGAAAACAGTAGCAGCCTTTCTTGGGGACTATTTTGGTTTTCACCACAATCAATTACCTATTGTAGCTGTTGTTTTGATTGCATACCCCCTAGTTTTTGCCAGTCTATTTGCATTTTTCATTGGGAAGTTGAACTTCCAGAGGAGGTGATATTGCAACTTATTCATTGTATGTTTCAAATTAAATAGTTTCCATGTTACTTTTGTACATTAGACTGGGGGAAAATAAGGTTATGGTATATTCATAATACCAGGGAGAGAAGTATGGGAAGATGATAAGATGCATGAATTTCTAATCTGTCTTTTCTAAGAGTAGAGGAGAGTTTAAGGTTTATAATAGAAAGATTATATTAAAACGGTAAAAACTTAAGCCAGAATGTCACAAGAAGAACGCATGAACTAAAAGAAAGACGAACTTGACTGCTAACCCTAAATCTTTCTAGCGTTACTTATTTTGACTTTACTTTCTTTTTCATTAATAACAGGACTTCCAGTTGATTTGGTTTTGGTTAACTTAACTATATTTGGTGTAAACTCCTGCTGCCGGTAAATTAAAATTTTATCATTGCAAATCATTATATTCCCTCTGTTTCAAATTAAATGAGGTATTTTCCTTTTTAGTCTGTTCCAAAATAAATGACTCGTTTTTAAATTTAGAAATAATTCAACTTTAAACTCTTTATTTTACCCATTTTACCCTTAATGAGAAGCTTTTATAACCACACAAATGTTATGCCCCTTAAGCTTTTAAAATCACAAGTTTCAAAAGTTCTTTTTTCTTAAACTCCGTGCCGAGTCAAACTACCTCATTTAAATTGAAACGGAGTAATTCCATCTTAAATTTGATATTATACAAGATTGATTCCAAACCCTTCACTGTGATTAATTGCTTGTTTTGGTCGATGGATACATGTAGTCGCAATCCTGATATTTATACAGGCAAAAACACTACGAATAGAATAGGAATTAAGGGGTCGCGCGATAATTTTTACATAATTCATAGCATCATAATATTTGGCTAAATTACATGAATCCCTTCATCTTGTCTCGCTTGAGTTGTAGTGAGAAGTTGAGAAGGTAAAAGCATTCTTGCTAGGAACTTATCAAGAGGAGTGAAAACTAATAACATCAGAAATGACCTTAAAAGAGACTACAATCACCATCAAATTTATCGCAGTTTAATACGTAACGTTCAAATGAAACAAAAGCCAAAAGGAGAAAATACCTTAGCAAAACCATTGCCTTTTGATCTGGAACTACAGTTTCAATAACTTGGACCAAATATCGTATAGTAGTAAATTCTAATAAAAATCTTGAAAAATGTTTGTTTAACTGAGCCTCATCTAATCATTCTGACCAAAAGTCTTTCAAAATGTAGTTGCAGTGAATTGGTTTTTGTCAAAGCCCAATTTTTTAAGCGAGTGTAGAGTTGAAATACAATGGACATTAGGTAAATCCCTAAGAATAGTCATATGCTTCCATCTCCTTGAATTTTGAAAGGTGCTTCAATTTGTGAGAATTTTGTTTTGATAACAGTCCGCTTTGCCTAGGGATTGTAAAAGTAGCTATACACATGAAAAGTGGACGTATTCTAAAAATAACATGCAAAAGAAACAGATGGATACTAATCCAACCTTGTTCAAATACCCTCTGTAAATCAAGCGACTAGAAAGGAAATTACCCTTTAAACGTCTGACTTTTTAGAGGAATTTTCATTCATTAATCAAGTATTCCGTACTAAAGATGGGACAAGCATTGAAGTTTAAACTTTAAAGTAGAACTGAACCAGATCACATAGCCTAACACGCTTAAGGGAACTTAACAGCAATTTCATTGTCAGCAAATATTACAGCACAACTACATCATTTGCACTGATCATTTGGCATCGTTTTTCAATATATTTTCTGAAGAACACCAGGGAATAAATGCACTAATTTTAAAGTATAATAGTGTGCATCTTTTATCTTCTAAGGCTCAAGATATCCAACACATTAGAAACAGGACAATCAAAAAAATAAACAAGGGTAAAAAGAAGTACAAAGACGAGCAAACACGGGGGATTCTAGAGCCACAAGCAAACATCAAACAACAAAAACATAGGCAACACTGCCCTGCAGAAACTTAGTCTTGGGGCTTTTCCCACTTGAGGGGCTTGACAACTTCCCATGTGAAATCGGAGTCATCACGTCCAAAGTGACCATAGGCAGCAGTTTTCAAGAATCTTCCATTGCCACCTCTTTTTAAATCCAAGTTAATGGAAATCATTCCAGGCCTGAAGTCGAAGTTCTCCTTAACTATCTTCAGAATTTCCTTGTCGGGGATCTTTCCAGTGCCATAGGTGTCAACAAATACGGACAATGGCTCAGGCACACCGATGGCATAAGAAACCTGCACAATGCATCTGCGAGCAAGCCCACTAGCTACAATACTTTTGGCAGCCTGCCTTACGATGTATGCACCACTCCTGTCAACCTTGGTTGGGTCTTTACCGGAGAAAGCACCACCACCATGGGCACCCCAACCACCATAGGTGTCAATGATGATTTTACGACCAGTGAGACCAGCATCACCGTGAGGTCCACCTATAACAAAGCGGCCAGATGGGTTAAGGTGGAAGATTGTCTTCTCATCAAGGTACTTCTCGGGGATGACTGGCTTGATGACATGCTCCTTGAGGTCGCTCGCAATCTCATCATTAGTAACGGTCTCATCGTGTTGAGTGGAGATGAGAACAGTGTGGACCCTAACTGGAACCATGGCACCATTGTCATTGTAGTACTCAACAGTAACTTGGGTCTTGCCATCAGGCCTCAACCAGGGGCAGGTACCATTCTTGCGGACTTCAGTGAGGCGGGCACCAAGTTTAGTTGCGAGCACATGGCTGAGAGGCATCAATTCAGGGGTCTCATCTGTGGCATACCCAAACATGTGCCCCTGGTCACCAGCACCAATCTCCTCAGGGCGTTTAGTCAGATGGCCGTGGACACCTTGAGCGATATCAGGACTTTGCTGCTCAATGTATACAAGGACCTTGCAGTTGTCAGCATCAAGACCAACATCATCGGAAACGAATCCAATTTTACGGCATGTGTCACGCACAATCTTCTCATAGTCTACATTAGCCTTGGTTGTGATCTCACCAAAGACCATGACCAAGTTGGTCTTGCTGCAAGTTTCACAGGCAACCTTGCTCTCAGGATCTTGCTCGAGGCAGGCATCAAGAACTGCATCAGAGATCTGATCACAGAGCTTGTCTGGGTGACCCTCGTTCACAGACTCGGAGGTAAACAGGAAAGTTTCCATTCTGTAAGAAGACAAAATCAATTACTCCACATAAGTTTCACGTAAATAAACGAAGCCACAATAAAGAGAAAAATAGAAGCTACAATTGCTAAAACAAAAAGAAATGAAAGCTGAAACATAGTTAATACAGAGTATAAGTGCTTCTTCACATAACAAACAGTAAATGCTGAGAAACTGATGCTACAAAGAAGGTGTCAGTGCAAATATTCTCCAACTTGCTGAAAATCCATATTCCTAAGAACAAGAATCACTAACAGATAATGCAACACCAAGGAGATTCTACGCAAAATATTCTCCAATAAAGAGTTATTCCTGACATATAGTATCACCTAAAGTGATTCGCCCAATCCTGACAAAATTAAAGCAAATGACCAAAGAATCCTCCTTTTGTCTGTAAAAATATCAAGCTGGACCATTTATTTCGATAGTGATCAACTTTTCAAAAGCATTAGACTTCAGCTAGAATACTTCTACTCTAAAGTTGGCAAAACCATATTTGCACAAATCTAGCTGGTACTCTTGCAAGACAAGGTCTTTATCAGATCATATCAACTACTTTTAACTTCTAGTTAAGTTTGTTAACAAAAAAAAGATAATCAAATCATACAACAAAGAAGAAAGAAGATAATCAAAAACAGAGAAAACGGATTTACAACACCAAACTTGAATAGAGTTTGAGACAATCAAACTTTCAGTTTAAAGAAAGGATTTTTTTCAGAACAAAAGCATTTTTAAAGAAAGGATTTTTTTCAGAACAAAAGCATTTAAAAAGACGAATTATTCCCAAATTCAAACAGGAAATTTAGTTCATTTCCATATTCAAAAGACATTTCCTTCCCATCCCTGTTCCTAACACCCAAGTTGAAACATAATCATCCCTAAGCAGACCAGAACCAAACACAAACTTTCATCAATTCAAAACCCCACATTAACCACCATATTATGAGCCAAACCCAAAGAATTAAGCACAAAACACCCAGATCTGTCATTAATCCCAGTAAGAAAACAACAGAGACCCATGAAAAACACAGAAAGACTAGTGAATAACAAGCGAAATTGAAAAAATACCTCAATTGAAAGAGGAGAAGAAACCCAACAGCGAACAGAACAGAGAAAAGAGGTTCTCACAAACGTTGAAAGGAGCAAACTTTTACCCCTTCAGAGAAAAACCTCTTTGTATTTTTAGTTCGCCAACTGCTTGCGAGTCAAAACCTTACTTTAGTGTCTTATTTATAGACCTTTGGTCTTAACATCCATTGCTCACGTGCCGTCCTTGTGGCCTTCAGGCTAATTAAGGTGGTTGGGTTTTGGTTAGATAATCTTACCCGTTGATGAAGTGTGGGGTACTGATCTAACGGCTAGGAAATGTGGGGGTGGGTGAGAAGGGTAATATATCCACATGATTATACTATTATCCAATTTTATTAGTGGAAAAGAAAATCAATTAGTGGAGAAGATATGGACTGCTACTACTACAGTACTACAATTGACTTGTATTTACCGACCACCTTATGTGGGCCATGGGCCGGGCTGGGGTTGTTGGTTTCGGGCTTTTTGTAGCCTGGAAAAAAGAAGCCAGGGTGATTATTAATTTTTAAATCTTAAATCTGATCTTGGTTACTGCTGTAATTGTTGTTATTAATGAAAATGACAATTTGTTCATGGTATAAGAAAATCTCTACAATGAATTACTTGTCCTATACTTAGAAGATGGTACGTTGACTAATAAGCAACGAGGGAAGAATCCCAATTATATTAAGAGATGAACACTAGATAATTTCACTTATCTATATATTATTATAAAAACATGAATATAATGTCGTTTTATAAAAGTAATCTTATAATATTAAACATAATACTTATAGTAAAAGAATATAACCGGAGTCTAGATTTCTAATGCTTTGGTCCTTCTTATTGGAGTCAAACAAGAAATATAACTTTAATACAATCCACTATATTAATACCTATAAATCCTTCCCATAAGAATTCACATACAAAAGGAACTTTCGAACAAATGAACATAATGTGGAGAACTCCGATATAGATTTGGAACTTCTCTTTCGAACGAAATTCTATTAGACTTCTTAAAAAATTTTTATTACTAATTTAATTTTAAAATATATTATATTATCCAAATTTATTTAGAAATATAGAGCATATATTAGTATAAAAGCACGAATATAATATTGATAGACCAAAATAGCTCTAAACATTGAATAGAAGAACTTATAGGGAAATGACATAGCTGTAATAACTTATATTTTGGAAAACAATAACTTCTATGCTAATCTTTTAACTAGATATTTGTCTTATAATCCCATTAGTTTTAACACATAATACTACACATTAGAAATCCTACATGATTATCTTTGGAATCCTATTAGTATAATTACTTTCGAGCTGTCTAATTCATAAAAAATTGAACAATTAATAGTAAGAACTAAGAAATAAAATATTAAGAAAAATGCCTTAGAGAAAGAAAAGAAAGCAAGCGACATTTAGGTTTACTTTCTTAGATTTTACATCATCATTTTTTCTCCTTTTCTTTAGTTTTTCTATTTTATGGGTTTTCAATTCAAGTTCACACATATTGATCTAGATGAGTTTAAATGAGTTTTCAATATTTAACCTGAGATGCTCTCACAAATTCGTTAATATTTATATAGGATCTAAAATTATATTTAAGATTTAAAAAGAATTATGAAAGATGGTAAATCATGTAAATATGGCAGATTAGTATATACACTATTTGTATATAGAAATAATAACATGACTATTTAATTTTTTTATAATCGCATGAAGCACAGATAATTACACTAATTTACTATATATTTTTGTCACCAAAAAAACGAGAGTTCTTTCTCTACCTTTCTTTCGTTTCAAACTAATTAATTTGACCACAAAGAAACGGAAATTTGCCACATGAAATTTCAATTAATGATGCATGAGACTACCAAGAAATTTGTAATATGAATTCCATCTGCCTTTGTAGGACCAATAAGTAGGAAAGGTTTGGTGAAGCCACCCACCAACCTTCACAAACTTGCATGCTACTTGATCAATTATATTCTGGTCCGTTGTCTTTATCTCTCTTGATAAGGTAGCGTTCCCTTCCCTCTCGCGATAAAAAGAGTTTTATTTTCAAATACATTTAAAAATTTGTCCATTAATAATAGGAATAGGACGATACCTCTGTTAAGATTCCTGATCCTCCAAGTCATCAAGAATAATAATTGTTGATAGTAAAATGTTTGAATTTTGTATTACCATATTTATAAGTCTTGATAAGATCATATAGCAGTTGTTAACTGTTCTGGATAAGATTTATTATCGATCTTATACTCTGTATCTATTTATATTATAAATAAACAGATGAAAGAACAAGTTTCAGTTATGCTATTTCTTCTCTTATCAAAAACTTTACATGGTATCAGGGCATTAATCCGTATTCATTATTTTTTCCCCCCACTTTCTGGTAAGACTATGGCTATATCCGGCACTAATAATATCACCCATGTCTCTGGCAAATCACTAGTTGCAATCAATGGTACTCAACTTCCATTAAAGCTTTCAACTCAAAATTACTTTACATGGCGTGCTCAGATTACTCCTCTTCTTCGAGGGCATAACCTAATGGGTTATGTCACTAGTACTATTTCTCCTCCTCCTATTCTCATTGAAGAAGAAGGCAGAAGTATCACCAACTCAGACTATGAGTTTTGGGAATGTCAAGATCAGTTAATCCTCGCTGCTATCATTGCTTTGGTTTCTTTCTCAGTTATAAACACCATTGCAGATGCTAAAACCTCAGCGGGGGCATGGAATAAACTTCAGGTAGCCTTTGCCAATAAATCGGCTACACGAATTCTTTCTCTCTAAGAAAAACTCTTACGCACCAAGCGTGATTCTCACCCAGTTGCTGAGTATCTTCAACTTGTCAAGTCAATTGCGGAAGAAATCTCCTTATGTGGCAGTCCTGTAAACGATGTTCATCTTGTTGTTCATGTTTTGGGTGGAATTGGCTCTAAATTCGGTGATATTGCCGCGGCAATTCATGCCCGAGACACTATTATCTCGTTTGATGAACTCCAAGATAAACTGCTAGCCCACGAACTATATCTCAAGCAAATTGACCACAACTTCGATCCGACCTCGGTGACAGCAAATCATGTTCGCAAGGGAAATTCTAGCAGGCCCCCTTATCAATCAAGGCAAGGTAATTATAATAAACCTTCCACTCAATTTCAGTCCAATGGTTTCTAGTTTTCAGAGAATTCTTCAAGCTTTGGCAATAATGCATCACGCCATCAATCCTTTGTGCCCTCATCCCAAAACCGAAATTCCAGCACTCAACCAAAGGTGCAGTGTCAATTTTGTGACAAATATGGTCACCGTGTCAAGAAGTGTTTTCGAGCTAGAGACTATTTCAAGGATCTATTTTCGCAAAATTCACTGGCTCATCACTCCACAACAAACTCGAACTCAGACTCTCAATGGCTTCTTGATATTAGGGCTTCTCATCACATTATCAATGACTTGAGGAATCTCTCTCTTCATGAGCCATATGATGGAAATGATGATTTGCATCTCACAGACGGTTCAGGTTTGTCGATTACACATGCGGGTTTTGGTATTGTGTCTTTACCATCCAAAAAATATCATCTAACCAACGTTCTTTGTTTCCCATTGTCACGACCCGGATTTTTCACCCTCGGGAGTCGTGATGGCGCCTACTAGTGAAAGCTAGGCAAGCCAATTAACCGAATTATTTGCCTTGTTTCCATTTTTAAATTCATTACAACTTAAAACCAACAACTAAGTAACAATATAACTTAACGAGCGGAATAATAAAATTTCAGACTTTAAAATACCGCTAATAAAATCTTCTTAATGAAACTACCCAAGATTTGGTGTCACAGCTTCACAGACTGTCTAAGAGTACTACAAATAAGGGTCTGAAAGAAATAACAAAGTACTGTCTCTGGGACTACATAAAAGAAACAGGTAGAATAGATAGCGGGAGACACCAAGGCCTGCAGACGCCTGCAGGACTATATCGGGTCGCCTGATAAGCAAGAAGCTGGAAGCTCATTACGGTCCGAAATCTGCAGCGCTGGGATCTGAAAAGAGTGCAGAGTGTAGCATCAGCACAACCGACCCCATGTGCTGGTAAGTGCCTGGCCTAACCCCGGCGAGGTAGTGACGAGGCTAGGACCAGACTTCAGATAGTCTTGTGCAGTTATATATATATATATACATACATACATACATACATACATACATACATACATACATCTACCGCGGAAAGATAGAAGTAATTAAACCATTAAAGCTGGGGAAGGAAAACATACTTCAGAGTAGCAGATAAAATAGATCAACAAAGAATAATAAGGAAACTACAATTTAACTTCTAACACGAATAAAGAGAAATGCAGGCAACTTTCACTTTCAGTTCTATCTTGTTGCCGGCGTGCAACCCGTTCTCATATCTTGTGGTAAGCGTGCCACCCGCTCCCATTTTTTTTTTTCATATCTTATGGTAGGCGTACCACCCACTCCCATTTACGTCATATTTTGTGGTAGGCGTACCACCCGCTCTCATTTCATCATATCTTGTGGTAGGCGTACCACCCGCTCTCATTTACAAGTCATCACAAAAATCACAAGAAATTCTGACAAGGGAATAAAAGCAATATAATAACTTCTCAGCAAGGGAATAATAATATCAAAGCAAACATCCCGACAAGGGAGAATCAGCTATAACCAATCTTAACTCAACCTCTACTCAGCTCAACTAATGCCAATACTCAATTATAAATAAAGTCCACGATAAATAAACTGAATTCTTGCTCAACATCGAGAATCATCAATTAAGTCTTTCGTAGTATCATTTAAGAACACAACAACTATCCATTCAAGACTCACGGTCATGCTCGACACCAACGTATAGATACTCGTCACCATGCCTATACGTCGTACTCAACAAGAAGCAATTAACAAATAGGACACAACTCCTAATCCCTCAAGCTAAGGTTAGACCGGACACTTACCTCGCTTTGCAACCAAATTCAAGTTTCCAACAAACCTTCGCCTTGAAACTTTGTGTCCGAAGGCTTCAAATCTTTGGTGATACTTCACAAGCGTCAAAGGCACTGGAAATTGATGATCGCGAGTTGAAGAAAGTGCAACCTCGCTAACGGGACGTTCCCAACCTTGAAACGTCTGACAAATTGGCTTTAAGATGCCCATTTTGAACAAGAAGATCCATGTGATGAAAAATGTCAAACACATTCGCCGACATTGGAAAAAATGAAGCCACCGGAATATTCCTCCGACTCCCAATTCTTGTAACCCAACTCATGTACGTGTCATACACTATAACACTCGGTTTCAACGGCCCAAGCCCATCAATCAACTTCTCAACAGGAGCTTCTAGTTTAGTTAAAGTAGCTCTGAGAAATCCAGCAAAATCTTTAGCACGATCAATTTCGGAGGGAATAACGTTAGGTATAGTTGCATATTTGATGTTTTCTGGTAAAAGGTCGGAACTTATGAAATTGTGCCACTGTTCAGTTACAATAAAAGTGATGAGTATGTTGGGATGTTCTGTAACTATGAGTTTGCAGAAACTCATCATTGGATTAATATGGCCTCTACCTGGATGAGGCATAGCAATAATATGATATTTTATTTGTGAAGGAAGTGGGGAAGTGGGGAGGATTTACGAGGGAGATGGGAGGGAGAGACGTGAAAGTGGGGGGAAGAGTTAGGGAGTTAGGGAAATGAGGGATTGGATTGAGCAGATCATGGGTGATTAGTTAGGATAATGTTCTTTTGTATTTTACTTTTGTTCTTCTCGTTAGTTTTTGTTTACNTACCACCCGCTCCCATTTTATTATATCTTGTGGTAGGTGTACCACCCGCTCCCATTTCATCATATTTTGTTGGTTTTTAAATTCCCTCGTCGTAGCTAGACAACTCCAAACTTAATTGATTAATTCAAATTTTCAAACAAGAAACACAATTTGAAAGATCACATTTGCGCAAGATTCTACTATCCAATATTTAACTGGAAGCCCGCCTTCAAATTTGGAAAAGCTATTAATTGGTATTAGGATTCTTTCACGCACACAATTGTAGTCAAACAATTGTACGATTAAGTTCAATTAGAATTCTATCTCAAGACTCTAGCTTTATTATTATATAAACAAGAAATTATGATGTGATATAGATACAACTCTTAAATTAGCAGGTACGATCTTCGTAATCATACAAAGCAGAAAATTTATCTACACAGGAAAAGAAGAAGCAAAACGTTATCTACTTATCTCAATAACAATTTAAAAGAAAAATACAGTTACTCTTACCAATCCTAATTCTCATCATTAACTCTCTAATATATCAAGATATTCAAACATAAAGCACATAGAAAACAAATTACCAAATAAGCAATAACTCAACTTCTACTCGACTCAACTAATGCCAATACTCAATTATAAATAAAGTCCACGATAAATAAACTGAATGCTTGCTCAACATCGAGAATCATCAATTAAGGCTTTCGTAGTATCATTTAAGAACACAACAACAATCCATTTAAGACTCACGGTCATGCTTGACACCAACGTATAGATACTCGTCACCATGCCTATACGTCAAATTCAACAAGCAGCAATTAACAAATAGGACACAACTCCTAATCCCTCAAGCTAAGATTAGACCAGATACTTACCTTGCTTTACAACCAAATTTAAGATTCCAACAAACCTTCGCCTTAAAACTTTGTGTCCAAAGGCTTCAAATCTTTGGTGATAATTCACAAGCATTAAAGGCACTAAAAATTGATGATTGCGAGTTGAAGAAAGTGCAACCTCGCTAACGGGATGTTCCCAACCTTGAAGCATCTGATATACAATAATAGAAGCGAGCCTCAGCGTCTGAATTCAAGATTCCAATTCTTTATTGAAGATGATCTTCAACTCCTTGTGATTGATGTTTACACGCAATAAAATTGATATAATCTCCAATAAAACCGGATAAAAGAAAAGGATCAAATTTCAAGAAAAAAAAAAAGAGCTTATGGGGATTTGTGTGTGAATATATTAATTAATGAAAATTTGGGAGTATAATGGAGTGATTGAAAAAGAACAGTTGGAAATTATTAAGGAAACTGATATATTAATTTAATGGTCATACAATAATATGCTTTTGATTAGGGTTTTAATAGCAAAAATTGGGTGTTACGCGCCGCCGCTATTATTGCTGGTATACATAAAGTTTGCGTCAAATTTTGGTCAAATGATTAGAATGGAAGAAAAGGTTGTCACAGTTAGTTTCCAACATGAACTGAGATACTACAATTTAACTCTTACTCAAATTAATAATGGTAGTCGGATAAGGAAAGACGTGTTTCAGAGTACTGCTTGAATTAAAAATTATGGTGATACGAATCTACATAATAATCAACTATGATGAATTTATATGTTCTACCAACTGCCACGTGTAGTGTAGTAGATCAACTATGTGCTCCATTTGCTTAATATGATACCGCTTATTCTTGAAGAAACGACATCGAAACATTCTTGAAATGCCCAAGTCCTAAATCACGATACGGACCTACTAAAAATGTTGACGGAAGTCAACTTACTTGAGGTTTAAAGCTCTATTTCAAATTTTAATCCATTTTTTTTCCTTATAAAAACGTGCTGAAAAATTATACAGACTGCACATGTAAATCGAGGTGAGGTAAAAAGGAGGTTTTTAAGCCTCGAAACACTGAATTCAATCTAAAAACAAGTGATGACCTTTTGGGTCGTCACACCCATCTTCCCAAGCAAATCTTATTTCAATCTCTCAATTTTGCGGTTCAAATCAAGTATCAATTGAATTTTTTCTGATTTTTTTCTTGTCGAAGATCAATTCACGGGGAAAAATCTAGACAAAGACCATATTGACCTTCACTTTACAAGCTCAAATCCTTACCAGCACCTGCTTGCTTCAATGTTCGCCATTCCTCAACTGCCTGGCATCAATGTCTTGGACATCCAAATTCTAAAGTGTTTAATTTTATTTTAACTAGATTTAATTTATCCGATTCTTTTGTTAAGGAGGTTGTTTGCCATCCTAGCAAGTGCAATAAAAGCCAATGTTTATCTTTTGGTTTTTCAACTCTTTCAAACTCTAGACCTCTTGAACTTTTGTATTCTGATTTATGGAGTCCTGCACCAACGCAATCAATAAATAATTTTCGTTATTACATAATTTTTATGGATCATTTTATCAAATCCATATGGTTATACCTATTAAAAGTTAAATTTGAAGTTTGCACTATTTTCCTATATTTCAAAAATTGGTTGAGAACACTTTTAATGTAAAAAAATTAGTCCATTTATACTGATGGGAGGGGGGAATATATTTCCCTTAAAAAGTACTTTCAATCTTGTGGCATTAATTACCTTCAAACACCTCCACATACTCCCCAACATAACGGGACTGCTGACCGTCATCATCGACACCTAGTTGAAACAAGTCACACCTTATTACGCACTGCTTCACTCCATAAATCATTTTGGTCATTTACGTTACAGCTAGCAGCTTATCTAATTAACAGATCACCTACACTCCTTCTTCTCACCTTATCAAAAATTGTTTGACCGATCTCCCTATTGTACATCCTTAAAAGTTTTCTGATGTCTCTGTTATCCATGGCTTAGACCATATGCCAAATCAAAATTTAATCTCAAATCTGTCTCCTGCATATTTCTTGGATATTCTCTCAACCAAAGTGCATATATTTGCTATGATTTCAAATCTAAAAGATTTCTTATATCCCGCCATGTCTTATTTGTTAAAAATAGTTTTTCTTTTCAGTCTCAAACACCTCCAGATTCCTTATCCTTTTCTACTTGGTTTGATATCTATTCAGCTGATCCACAACATGTCATATTTCCTTTTAATTCATCTTCTGTCACACCAATTTCACTTCCTAATCTACCTGTATCTCCCTCAACATCTACCCAAGATGAGTCAACTTCTCAAACTACACTTTCTCCTCACCCTCCACCTTCAACGACATCTTCTTCAACTCAAAATCAACACCTCATGGTTACCAAGTCCAAAAATAATATATTCAAACCCAAAGTTGTTCACCAAGTCACCAAGCATCTATTACTTAAAGTGCCAGAACCAACTAATGTTACTCAAGCTCTGTCTCATTCTTAATTGCGGCTTGCAATGTGAGAAGAGTTTAATGATTAACTTAATAATGGTACTTGGGTCCTTGTTCCTCGTGAATCTCATCAAAATTTAGTTGGTTGTAAGTGGATTTTTAGGATTAAAAGAACTGCAAATGGCTCTGTTCAGTGGTACAAGGCCGGTTTAGTTGCAAAAGGATTCAATTAGAGACCGAGAATTGATTTTAGTGACACCTTCCGCCCTGTGGTAAAATCGGTTACAATTTGGGTAGTCCTCACGTTAGCAGTCAATAATTCCTAGCCCCTGCTTCAGCTCGATGTTAACAATGTCTTCCTACACGGTCCACTACAGAAAAATGTCTATATGAAGCGGCCTCTAGGTTTTGTCGATCCTACCAAGCCTACTCATGTATGCAAGTTAGTAAAGGCTATTTATGGCCTCATACAGGCACCTCGGGCCTGGTACCAAGCATTGAGATCATTCACTTTAAAATATGGCTTTCAAGCATCTCAGAGAGATTATTCTATTTTTATTTTTAGGCAAGGTTCCATATGTTGCTACTATGTGGCATATGTTGATGATTTGATTGTGACAGGAAACAATTCATATTTTATTTCTCGGTTCATCCAATCCCTTGGAGTTCAGTTTTCATTAAAAGATCCAACTGAATTATCTCTTTTCCATGGAATTGATGTTCAGAAGATAACTTAAGGAATTTTTCTCTCTCAATACCATTATGTTCGCAAGCTTCTTCAACTTGCTCACATGGACGGTGCTAGGAAAGTAACCACACCTATAGCAATGACCTCTCCTTTAATTAAGTCTTCTCCTAATGCAAAGGCCATTGATTCTACTGAGTAAGTTGATTGGCGGGTTACAGTACCTAAGTCTAACTAGACCTGATATGGACTTCTCAGTCAGTAAGCTATCTCTGTTTATGCACTGTCCGAGTGAATCTCACTGCCAAGCTCTCAAACGGTTGATGTGATCCATTTTGGTTTCAATATTACACCTCAGCCAAAGCCAGTTTTCCATGCTTATTCTGATGTAAATTGGGCGGGTGATCCATCTGATAGAACTTCCACTTCTGTGTATTTATTATATTTTGGCAAAATTCCAATTAGTTGTAGCTCTAAGAAGCAAAGAACAGTGGCACGCTCAAGTACTGAAGCCGAATATCGAGCGGTTACCTCAGCAGCTGCAGAAGTTCAATGGGTTAAATCTCTCCTTGGTGAACTCGGGTAGTCGGTTCCCATGCCAACGATCTACTGTGATAATATCTTCACCAAGTATACTTGTCAAAATCTGGTACTTCACTCCAAAATGAAACATCTGGAAATTGATGTTCACTTTGTATGCGATTTAGTTCAACGTGGAGATTTTTGCGTGTCACATGTTTCATCTAAAGATCAGCTTGCTTATTTGCTTACAAAGCCGCTATCCAAGCAACTATTCACATTGAATTGGTCCAAGATTTGCATCCAAGACGGATCCTTAATCTTGCGGGAGAGTGTTAAGACTATGGATACTCCAAATCATTAAGAATAGTAACTCAATAATATCTGTTGTATTTTTTAACAATAAAATGTTTGAATTTTATATTACCATATTTATAGGTCTCGATAAGATCATATAGCAGTTGTTAATTGCTCTGGATAAATAGATGAAAGAATAAGTTTTAATTATGTTATTTCTTCTCTTGTCAAAAACTTTACAACCTCTTGAACTTTTGTTTTAATGACAAGTAAAATAGTTAAATTAGCAGCTCTTCTCTTTATGTGTGTCTATCCAAATATATTCTATACAGTTAAATCTACTAATTTCTTTGACTATGAGATAGAAATAGAGGTAGGTCAAAAGTATTGCCGTGATAATGTATCAGTCCACAAACAATGGGAACGACTGAGATGATTAATAAAGGAACAAAAAAAGGTTATACAAACTTGGATTTTTTCTTCTTCTAAGAAACTCTCTGAAACAAAACAAAGCATGGCACATGTGTGCAGCAGGGGATCGAAGGATAATAAATCATCCAAGTTTACCTTAAACTAATCAAATTAAGCAATCAAAGTACGTTCAATTTGAATTTAATAATGAATAGAGGCTGGAGCTTGATCTTTTCTTATACGTGACGTCAACTGATATAAAGTATGTTTTATGTTTGACTTCAACAAACAGTCAAACATAAAACATATATATCCGCCTAAGTTTTGTAGGAAATGGGCTGGAATATTAATGATTTCAGAACTTCTCCAATTGTCAAAGACAATGACAAAAAATTCGATTCATTTTTTTCCCGGAACTAAACAACTCCTCCCTCTGTCCCAATTATGAGGCAGGATTTGAATTTTTAGAAATAAATGAGCTTTTTCTTTGACAGTATTTTTTTCATATACTTTTTAGATATTTTAAATTTTAAATTATTTTGACTTATAGTAATTTTTAAGAAGATAAATTTTATTTCCAAACCCTTAAAAATTTAATATTCAAATTCACGTCTAAAATTAAAAAATATGACTAGTGAAATTCGAGTTACATAAATTGCGAGAAAAGGAATACTACTAGTCTACAAACCGCATAAAAGGATTTGGGACAATTAGGATCATGTTCAATTCCGTGTGTCACACTCACTGGCCACCGCCTTAGAGTTACATATATACAATTGAGATTTTTTATAATAAATAAATTTATCTACTCCCTCCAACCTCAAAAATATTAGTCATTTCGATAATTTATATCTGCTTCAAAGTATTTGATGTTTTATAAAAATAAGTAATCATATGTTACTTTCTTTTCAAAGCAATTCTTACTGTTTCAACGAATAATTACTTAAGTGGAATGTTTAAGAGAAGCATAATGGGTAAACTTAATAAATACAGTAATGATTATGACGATTAAATTGTCCTTTTTAAGGTTGTACAAAAGCTTTAAAAGGGATGTAATATGCATATATATAAGTTAATTACTTAGGTGTATCGTGTTTATATATTTTGTATTTATTAATTTAATGTAAATATCGTTAAAAGTATTTTATTTCGACTAATTACATAATTTCAAAAAGAAAAAAAAGCTAAGGCGTGATGGTGCAATTTTAGTTTACACATACACATAGTATTGGAGTGGGTGACATAAATGAATCACATGCCTATGAAAACAGGAAAAGGAAATCCTTTGAGCCAGTTTGCTAGTATTATCTGTCATGAATCCACTGGACCTGACGTCGGTGTAGCACCTACTCATTAGAGGAACGTATAGAAGAAGCAAAGACAATTGTTTCCAGTGCATGGATCTTGAATTTAGAAATCCACCGGCTAAGATATTTTGGATACAAACCCATTATTTTATATACCACCTAGCTCCAATTCCATTTACTATGTCATATTGAGATTTAAATTTGCATCATTTTCAAGTGGAACTCCCCGAGTCTTGTGGCAAGTTGAAAGATCTGAATGAATTGACTTCATGTCCAAATCCTTAAAGATTAATCTTACCATCATATTTTAAGTTAGCGTTTGGACATAAAATTGATTGAAATTTTAAAAAAAAGTTAGAAATTTTGTAACTGAAAATTATTGAAATCTTTTTTTTCAAAATACCATCATATTTCAAAAACAACACCGTTTTCAATTATTTTTTTAAAAAAAATAAAGCTAAAATTTATTACCAAACGAAAGCTAAATATATATGAAGTGTTAAATCTTTTTGGGATGAGAGAAACTTCTGATATTATGACAAAGGTGATTAAAAATTACTTAAGATCACAAATCCAAATACAAATGTAGCATTCATTGCATTTTTGGAGTGCAAGAAGTCTAATAGAATCAGTAACAATATTGTGTCTGGGTTGTCCCCCTTTTGGATTCCTACTTCATGGGATAACAAGTTCACGGCGGAATACCTAAAAATCTTTTTAAACTTGACACAAATTATTAGTTGCACCCTTAATTTATTTGTAGTCTTAATTATTTCTTAAAATTGGCCTTTTGGGAGTCATTATTTCCTTGGACGCTAATGTGGCAAAGGTGCGAATGCACTCTCTGTTAAGCGTGTGAGAGTGAAGAAAAATTAAAAAGCCAGCTTACAAGTAGGTTATTTTTTAACTTTTAATTGCATATAGTCATATATAATGATTTATTGTTACAACTATGTATTTCTTCTTGCTTCATCTTGACATATAATCTAGGCTTTACTTTAACTTTTATTCTTTTTAATTTCTTCTATAGATATAATGTCTATTTGTTCCAACAGCATATTTTTTATTTTTTTGTGGGCCAAATTTGTAAAAGTTTGATTGGAACTCCATCATTTTAGCCAAATAGAAAACATTAGCAAAAATAACGGAGTACTAGTTGTGTATTTTTTTGTTATTTGTTTTTTTTAGATATAATGTCTATTTATTTTAATTGTGTATTTTTATTTTCGAGTCAAATCAGTAAAAGAGATGGCAACAACTCCGTTATTTTTTACCAAATAAAAAAGTATAGCCAAAATAATGAACTTGCAATTTTACACTCTTTTTAGTTCTTCTTTTGATGCAATGACTATTTATTTCAACTTTATATTTTTACGTTTTCAGTAATATCTGTAAAAAAAAAAAAAAAAAATTTCGAGCTCCAAAATTTAGAGCTATAAAAATTTATAGTCAAAATAATAAAAATCAAATTACGTATTTTTATATCTTTTTAAAGGTCTCGACTATTTAATTCAACTGTATAAATCTCTATTTCCGGGTCTAATTCCAAAACAATAACTAAAAATTTATTATTTTTAGCCAAATAAAACAATAGCCTAAATAACGTAGTTTTAACCAAGTTTTATTATAAATATTATTAAAAAAAGATTATCTACAAAAGTAACACCCTTAAAAGATATAAAAGTAACACACATAAAAAGATCTTAATTAATCCCCCACGTGGATTAACCAGAAAATGGACTCCCTGGTGGCTCGCTCCAGGCAGATTCACTTGAATAGGAAGTTGAATCGTGAGCAGACTATTGGATTTCTTCCTCCGTACCCACCTTCTGTCTTTCTTACTTTCTATCTTGCCTAAGCTTGCTGGATTTTTCTCATCCGTTGTATTGAATCAAATCCTCAATAGCCGTATCGAAAATGAACCAATGACAACAGAGGAGTTATGGGCGAGCAAGAAAACCCTATGGCTAAAAGGATTGCGACCGTGAAGGGTGGGATGAGCCCGAATGCCCACTTTGGGATATCCTTTGGGTCTTAGTCAAATATAACCGAGGAAATAGAATGAATCGTCTCTTTTATGTGGTTAACATGGGGCCAAAAGGTTTGATGTGCGTTCCTAGCTTTGCCGGAAACACTTTGGACCAGCTCAATCCAGGAAGTTCAGAGGGTAGGAGGTATACAGAAAGGAAAACATTTGAACTCATTATAGTACGCATCGGCTAGAGGCAGCGGACATTAGGCCGTTCACGGGGACTGAGTCCTTTTATTCAGATGCTCAGTTTGATGACCTTTCTTCCGGTAAATGGAAAAGTCAATTTTTTTTATAGTCGTCTCTTGCTTTATCGAAGGATTTATATAGAGAAAAAATTCCTATATTTCTTATTTAAACCTACCTACCGCATTCCGGAGCAATAGAACTTCTTTCTAACTTCATCCAAAAAACCGATTTTAGATCAGCAATCAGACTTTTCTTTTATAGCTTCTTTCATCGGCATGAGCCCCCTCTTCTTTTTTATGGAGAGTGGGCACCCTAATTTGAGGATTTGGTTCTTTGTTTTCTACCTTTTGTGAAGTACAAAGTTTAGCATAAACTGTTGGAGGAGCATAATCAGACTCTGCCCTAAACTCTTCGGAAAAATTCACCGGGATAACTTTGTTAGCTATTCGTTTTGGCGGTACCTGGTGCATGCCTTTCGCCTTGCGTCCCTTCCTAACCTTGCTCGTCCATTAGCCCGATCCTAGCCCACTCACCTTTTTCCAAGATTGAAGTTAGAACTAGGAGTCCTAAAATCTTAATGAAAAGGAGCTTGGCATCCATGTGTTCGAGAGGTAGAAAACGACCGTTGTAGCGAGGTTTACCAGGTAGGTATAATTCAACGGGACCCTATCCCGTCCGGTGGTCCTGAACAAAGGTTCCATCCTGAAAATAAAAGAGAGCCTTCACAGAAAAACTATTGGAACGAGATCTCATACAAAAAGACATGAACTAACTACTCGCTCAACACGCATTGAAATTCTAATAAATGCTCTTATTTAGCATCTTTGATTTGAGCTTAGCCCTCTTCCTATCCTAAAACCTAGAATCATAAGGAACGATTGATGGTTGATCTGGCAATTCTGTTTAGTAATTAGTTAGTCTATCAAGCAGAACACTATGACTGAGGAAGTCTCAGGAAGGGCACCCCCTGTTAAGGTAATTATATGTCGTCGCCCTCACTCTCTTTAACCGGAATCTTTATGGCTAAACCTTTTTTTAACCGATTAAATCATAAGTTGCATCCTCAACTTCTGGACGGGTTCGAGAGTTTGTTTCGACTAAGATGGATGTCTCATCGGGTTCAGAAGGGGATGAGAATGCACATTTTGATGCCTCGTATCGTATGATAAAGAAGAGAGTTTTTACGAAGTTCTAAAGCTAGAGCTTGTTGAGAAAGTAGATTTGAAGATGGGCTTCCTATGGAAAATAGGGAAGTTTAAAGCGATAACAAAGTCCTTAGGGAATAGGATCTCTTTTTGCGTCTACGATGCTTTTGAAAAAAGCCTTTGGTGTGGCTTGTTTAATTGATTCGTTCTTAATCAGAGAGCTTCATACATGGGATTTATTTGGCAAAGGAAAGTAAAGAGAAAAAGTGGTAGCTATTCTAACAAGTCTTCTATGGAGGAGTAGCACTAGGCTAGTAACTTATTACACTAGTCTCGATTCCTCAAGGTTGTACGAGCTGTAATAGCACTAAAAAAACCTCCCTTCCCGAGTTCTCTTAAGCCATGACTTTACTAAAGAATTCTCGCCATCTCAGATAAAATCTGGTGTGGAGCCCAGGCTAGCCAGCAGTGAGAAATGCCTTCCTCTTTTTTGTTAATTTAGGTGACGTAGTCTTATCCGATGAATGGCAGTGAGAAGATGAAAAAGGTCGTAAAGGGCTAAGTTAAGGGAGGTTGGCATTCTGAAGTCAATTGGGCTTTTCTCACATCGCATGAGGTGGTTTCCTATGCATATGCATCGAGATCTTATTTGGATCTCCCTAATCTAGAGGGTTCTCACGCCAAGGTCCCTTTGTTTCGGGCAAGTCCAATTACAAACAAAAGAGAAGGTCGGTCCCGTCCCACAAGTTAGTGAAGGTGGAAGTCCAAAGCTTAATAACGTGGAAGGCGAAGCAAAGGCAAGAGCAAGGGTTAAAAGACAAGAGAGAAGAATTCAATCTCTCCTATTTGTTCCATTCTCAATGGTTAGTTGGTTGGCCAAGATGCTTTGGTTTATCGGATTGATCGCAGTGGTCAAATGCGCTGGACGACACGGGATTCTCATTTAAATAGTAACATTGACTGGAGATCAGATTGCTACCAGAGAGATGAATGACTATAGGCACGGAACTTACTTTTGACCCTTTCTTTGGCCCTTGGTTCGCTAGCTGACTTGCTAGAGCTTGGATTCTCGAACTCTAAGAGCAGATTTTAGGAATTTGTTCACATCCGATTTGATGGAATCTGTCTGCTTTCTACCCTTTGCAAGTGTGCTACTGAATCTATGGACAAACTCAGGGAACTACTTCGCCTCTTGGTTGACTTGGATCACATCATCCGAAACTTTTGATCGTATGTCGTCCAGCTTTGTTGGTGCTGTTGGTGTCAGTCTTCTAATATCATCTCTCTGGTAGGCCAATCGATCTCTGCTTGATTGGCTGTAACTGCTTGATCGATCTAACAAAGATTCCCATGTAGATCTATGAAACTACAGCCAAACCAAATGGGAATCCTAGGTATAGGCAAAGGTGGGAGGGACGAGAGAGCAAGCTGGCGTGGGGCAAGGGCAATAACATTCAAGCAACACAAGCCCTAGAAATCAGCAAGGTATGAATTTCTCTCCCTCGATATTGGCTGTCCTAACTCGTTAGGTCCCAAGAATCCAAAGGATACAGGCTTCTCAAGGCCGAATCGGAAAGCTTTGTTTGTAGAGTCTCTTTTAATTCAGGTCTTGAATCATTTGATTTGGAAAAATTTTGGATGGAGAAAGACTATAGGGCTAAGAGAAGCTCTCCTGTCAAGTCTTTGATTCGACTTTTGGAAATGCTATTTTGAAAGAAAGGGAACCTGTTGGGAGAAACTTGATATGTCAATTTTAAAAAGCCAATGCATATGGGAACGAAAGGTGAATAGAGGGTTGCTATGCAAACTCATTGGACAAAGAGCCTATGCAAGACTTGTTCGGAACTATTGGAATGATTCAGTTACCATTCGATTCTACCGGGAGATCTTAACAGTGAATACTGATATGGAACGAGTGAAACAGAGCCCCTACCTTCTCTTCTCAAGGAAGAAGCGGGAAGGAAAGGTTGGTTGCACGTTTTTTGGGAGTAATGCCTCCTTTCTCTCTTCCCCAAGGACTTAGTCTCTCGGGTATCTATCAATATATAGAGATCTCGCCTCTGTCGCTGTATAGAGTGATCTTCTCCAATCTCCGAGTTCGAAGGGCAGAACAAGGGAAGGTCAAGGCTTTCCTCTCATTACTGTTTCCACAGCAAAGTCAGCATCTTAGCCCGAAGAGCAAGGATTTCTTCCTCTGCTTCTGCTGTTATTGATATGTCTACTCCTATTGACTCTTTTTGAGTAAGATCAGTAGGCGATAAGCTCACATCTGGCTCGATAAAAGGAAAGATCAGAGTCATCTTATCTTGATTACTCCCTAGAAGACAAAACTCTTAACGATGCTTTAAATAGCAATCTTTAGTACCTCATTCAATAGACTTGATGGGGAAGCTTAATAGAGTGAACAAGCTAAGACGTTAGACGAAGAGAGTGTCCAACCAATCACGACAAGCAATCCTGCACTAAGCAAGTCATAGTCCCAGCTTTTTTTCTCCTTCGATAGAGTTAGAATGGAAGATTCAGCCTACGGGGTAAGCCTTTTCACGTGTGAACATTATTGTTGATTTCTCTATTTTTTATGGAGTAAGAAATCCAAATCTACCATAACATAAGGAAAGGGGGTAGAGCAATAGTTTGGGTTGCCACTCAACATGAACTTCCTTTCCTTTACCTTTAAACAATTAGAGCCTCTTTGATTATCAGTCCTTTAAGTCAGTTCCTTTTCGGTTAGCTACTTAGGATGAAATAGGAAGATGAATGAAGGTTAACCATAAAATACTCTTGACCTATACTGATCTTTGTTCTGATGATGATAAATCATCATCCATTTGTATAGTATATATGCCCCCAAGCCCTCTTTTTGTACCCTTTTTTTCTTTCTAAAAGAGGGCCTAGAATTGGGCTCTCTTCACAGCCCCTAAAGGCGTTAGGAAGAGATTTAATTAGCCAGCGTAATAACTTCAATCGATAGAAAAATCTATCAAGACCTAAAACAAAGAATACCAACTCCTAGGGAGTCTTTTTATTTTGCATATCTCGAGTTTAGAATTCTCCTCATGCTTTTTCCATCACGATTTTCTCTTCGAGAACACTCGCTTTGTCGATTCATCCCCTCGTTCCTTTTATCTTGGACATGGAAATGTTTATGCAAAGCATTCTCTTCTACCCTATGTAGGCGACACAAGCTACGGAGCTGTAGACTTAAGACCTAAGGATATTCTCTTCTTTTACAGGTGATCGGGTCTTAGAATCCTTAGGAAAGTGTAAGCACATGTATACAATTTCTATTTTGCTTTCTATATATAGATATGGCTTTCTCTAGATGGAATATACCAAGCTAAATCTTCTTTTTAGACCCACAACTCAGTAAAGTAGGCGACAACTGCTATTAGGGTCTATCTTAAGGCATTGGCTCTCTAAAAAAATGATTTCCTATCATTGCATGGGTTCCTTTTTGTATAAAACATATTGACTACAAATTGAACTAAAGAAAGAATGTCGACTGTTCGCAACGTGAAGACTGTAATCTCGACTTAGAATAATCAAACGCCCATCACGAGTCACATGGGCACCCCCACCAGGTAGAATAGTTGTGATATCCCTATCAAAATCAAATTCTAAGAGGATACTCTTCATTTTTTCTTTACGCTGCTGCTCACTTTGGATACCAAACAATGGAAATAATACGTAACAGTCAACCAAGTAACGATAATAAGAAAGACTAGGGTATAGCTGTTTAAATCCCCGGTCGAAATCATCCAACATAAAATTGTATAAGACCTTAATGATTAACACAGCGTATGGGATCCTTACTTCCGTATTATAACAATTAATTCCATTTTGGTCATAAACTAGTATCTTTTAAAATGGATGAAACTAAGGATATTACATAGCTATCACGCAGCAAGGGTGCCAGCTTTCGTAAAATTCTTTTATGAGAAATAGTACCTTGGGAGGGTGCTAGATTCAAGATGAAAATAGTTCTAATCTTCCCCACTCCACCTAATTTGGCAAAGAACTCACAACGATCTCTGGGAAAATCACCCGACTACTCCTGAAAGATAGATGAACGCATAAAATAATTATTCAACATATGCACTAGAGCGATTAAAATGAGAGCGTCTCTTTCACCGGGACAAACAACCCATTTATGATCAGGGTCCTTTGGTTGACATAAAGTTTCAACATAAAAAAAAAATTGCCTCATATTTGGGAATACTTAATAACTTAAGTGGGGACAATGCATACTTCTCTTCCGAGATAAGAATGATTTTATCACATACGCTTAAAGGGGGAAACGAAATAGATCACCAAGTTTAGCATAGACATATAATATTGACCGGGAAAGATGCTGTGCGAAGCATGAATAAGGAGGATTTTTCCGTCGGTCCTTGCCATCTGAATCAATTCTGAACGAACAATATCTGTATCTGGCTTTGTAATTATTACAGTGTTATCTACACCCGGCCAGTAAGTAGAGATATGGAGAGAGGGGACAGCTTTGTCGCGAACCTTTCTTTATTTTCTTTTATGAACTCCACTTGTCGTCCATGGATTATAGGGGTTTTCCATTGTGTGTAAAGAAACTTTTGTATCCTACTATGCAAATCCCATTTTCCTTAAGCATATAGAAACATATGACTCAAATTTTCATATGCTGCTGGTTTGGTGAGTTTAGTGATCATGGCTGGCTCACCTGATCTATCAGCTGAGTAGTAAGCCTCTTAAGGATAATTATTGTGAGCACGTGATTTTTGCCCGGCCCGAAATACTCTTATAAAAATCAATAAATAGTTTTAATTATGTATTAGCCATTTTGTAAGTAATTAATTAATGAAAATACTCAAAAATATCATGCATTGCATTTAGGATATATTTATACATTTTTAGGATTGAATTAGTAATTGTTGATTTTATAAAATTGAAAAAAAAGGTCATAAAATAGTTCATTTTTACACGCTGCTTAGTTTTAATGTTTAATTATTATAATTTAGCATCATTTTAATTTTTATAAATAGTTAATTCAGTTTAATTTCACATTTAAGAAGATTAGGATTTTAATTACTAAGCAATCTAGTTATAAAAATTAAAAGAAAAAAAGAAATTAAAAATAAGTAACTATGGAAAATAAAGCAAGAGGAAGAAGGATTGGATTTGGGCCAGCATTTTTAAATTTTAGTCTAGCCCAATTTGAAAAGCCACCGGATCAGCCAATACAAGCTTCCCCCCCGCTTACCCTAAACGACCCCGTTTTATATTTTTAGTTTCCATCCGAACCGTTGATCTTCACAGATCCAACGGTTCGGAACTAATGGTTCCTACCTTAAAAGTGTCCGAATTTCCACCACCACCCCCCCCATTCCCTTCGTTTTCAAATGCACCCCTCCTAAAAAAAACAAACCCTAGCCGCCCTGTCATGCCCTCCCACCGCCATGGTTGTTTCCGGCCAAAAACCCGTCTAAAATCCACCTAACAACCACCATCATCCCCCCCCCATTTCAATCGGTACCCCAAACACCACCCAAAACTCAAAATTTTTGTGTGATAAAATAAAAATCATAAAGTTCAAATCTTTAGATCGAGGCCGTTTTGAGTCAAAATAGATTTTAGCCATGTATTCTTAACAAAGAACACATGGTTAAAATGAATTTTAGCTTCAAAACAGAATTTTTAGAAATTTGTTCAAGGTAATCTCATGTTCCTTTCCCTTTTTGTTTTATTTTAGGTTTTGTTTTTTTAGTCCATTCATCTTCTACTCTATTTCTTTAACATTGCATGTTCTGATTTTTAAACGTGTGTGGCTGTTAGGTCTAGGGTATGTCGAGTCAGTAGGGGCTATGTGTTAAAGAGGCTATGAGTGCAATAGCCTCGGAAGTTAGGCCCAAAACAGGGTTGGGTATCCGAAATAGTTTAGGGCCGTTTGTGTGGGGCTAAGTCAATTTTTGACTCACTTAAAATTGAAATCAGGAAAAAATCATAGAAGGTTCTAGTGATAGGCGATTAGGAATAGAAAAGAACTTTGGGGGTTAAAGTGTACTTCTAAAGAATTTGTAACAAATTCTGTTACAATTACCTGAAAAAGAATAAAATTTGTTAGAAAAAAAGGGGACTGGGGAAGGCGGATAACAGATTCTAACAGAAAAGAATAAAAATTTAGGAAAAATCTAGAAGGAAAAAAGGGGGGGTTTGCTTCCGGGGTTTGAGTATAAAGAAAAGGGGTTCATTCATAAAGAGAGAGGTCTGAAAATTGAAAGAAAAAAAGAAGAAGCCAAAAACAGAACAAAAAGAAAAAAAAATCCTGAAAACAAGAACGAACAGAATACTATCCTAAATCTAGCCTCATTTGCTGTTATTGCTCCTTGACGCCAGATACTGCTCTTCGTTTCAGACTTGCAAATTTGTTCAGCTGACTTCTGTTTTTTGGTATGTAGAAGTCTTTCTTTATAATCCCTCTTTTAATTTTATCAATAATAACGGGACTGTTTGGGTTATGATCTTGTCTTAAACCTTTTACTTGAAAGGTTTGGCCCTTGTTTTATTCATTTTGTTCTGTTTAAGTTGGAATTTAAGTGAAACTGTTCCCTATGTTGATTCATGGCTTGCGTTAATCCTTACTTAATTATGCTTAATATGTTACCTTAAATAGCTTATTCCCTGCATCAATCATATGTTCTAGTGAATTTGGTAATCTTGTGGAGCCAGTCAGTTTCTTTCTAAGTTCTTTACATCTGGACAGAACTCTTCTATGAACAAGTAGATGGAATGGTAATAAGACTCAATAGCAGGCTTTCTATTTTGGTCTATTAATGAATTTAGGGGTTCTTTGCATCGTACTTGGTTGAAAATGTATTGTATAAGCTGTTAGGCTACTGTTTGTCACTTTGAAAGATACGTGAGTAGCTGGAAGGTCACTAGTTCTTATGAGATTGTGTCCAGCTGGTATATGCTTGTTGAAATTCATCCTATGATAATGGCAGTAATGATAATAAATTATGGTCGATTTTCTGTAATAATGATCATGTTGGCATTGGTGTGGAATGGGCTTAGTTAAGCAATTGAGATTGCAGTTTATGTAGATGGTCATGTTAAATAATCGTGACCTTAAATCAGTTGTAGTCGTTTTTGCAGATTCAATGGCTGTGTTTGACAATTAAGCTTTGTTGGTTGTTTGATAAAAATGGATCATTAATGTAAACCTCAAAGCATAGTGATATTTATGAAGTATTGGCCATGTTTATAATTGAATTTGCTCTTCTATTTTGGATTTGCATACTGTAGAATCGAATAAGTGACTGTTTACTTTTCTGAAAAATCAGTTTTTTTTTTAGTTCAGACTGTTATAGCATACATAGAGTGGCTATGTTTGTAATTATGCAAAATCGATTCATTCTTGGCGACCGATTGGTCATACTGTAGATTTTAATTTGCAATCTGTTTCTTTTGTAAGTTGGTTGGGCTAGACTGTTAGTATAAAATCCAAGTTACAGTGTAGCCACGAGTTTTATGGCTACATTTGTAACTAGATTGTGCTTGATTAATTTTAAGGTGGATATTGTAAGAACGTGTTGTTAAATGTCAAAGTGTGTTTGCCTTTAAGATATTGCTCATTGTGTTTGAAATTGATTCGTATTAAGATTAGCCTTCAAGATTCTAATTATTTATTCTACGTTGTTGATGGTTATATTTGCAAATAACCCCATATTGAACAACTGTTATCGGACTTAATTCCCTTATTAGAAATCAATTGATTGTGATCACCATTATCATTTCTTAGTAATGACATTTAGTATTAAAAGTTACTTTCGTGTAATAGAGGTGCGCCATACAATTAATAGCGACCACCAATGGCCCTCTTAATTAATAAAAAGTCAAATTAGAATGAGTAAGCTTTGACGCCTCAAACTTTGGTAGCTCAATTTAAGCGCGATCAATTACGTTGTCACTATGGGTACGGTTCTCGTGACATAGTGACAATGCCAACTTCGGGGGTGCCTTTAGGTGACCCGATTTTAACAACTTTTGAATAATGAATATTTTTTTTTAACTAATTCGAGGCGTGCCATACCAAATGAAATTATAAACATATGGCCCTCATCAATTAAACATTTAGAAAATCGAGGTGCGCTATTTAGCGAATTCCATGGCCCTCAACAAACTAAGAATGCGTAATTTGCTTTAGGCGTGTTAGTCTAATAATTTAATTTCCTAAATTCGGGTGCGCATTTATGTGACCCAAATTCCAAAATCCCAATGTTAAATTAGAAGATGTTACAAGTTGCGGGTGCATTTATGTGACGTAACTTGTGACATATTTTTGATTAACATTGTAATTCTCCGATAAATTCTAAAAACAGAAAAGTAAAAATAAGAAAATGCACCATAGTTTAATAACAAGTATCAAAATCGAATAACAAGCCAATTATGATAATAAAGCGACCGTGCTAGAACCACGAATCCCGAGGGTGCCTAACACCTTCCCGGGGGTTAACAGAATTCCTTACCTAAAATTTCTGATTCGCAGACTTCGTTAAGAAAGTCAAACCTTTTCCTCGATCTGGGACAAAACCGGTGACTTGGAACACCAATCTAAAATTTCCAAGTGGCGACTCTGAAAACAATTAAATAATCCCATTTCGACTAATGTCACTTTAATTGGAAAAACTCTTTTTATATATTCCTCTCGGGGATTGTACGAAAAAAGGTGTGATAATTATCAATATCTCTTCCTATCAAAATGAGATTAGGAGGAAGCTCTTTTTAAAGAGCCAGCCTGTCTTTCAATAGAAACTATTGGCAATTAACTTAGTCATTATCTTATATAGTGTAGTCCCCATAGCAATGGTCCTCGGTTTAGTGAGGTTTTGCTTTTTGGGAATCATTTCTATGAATAAAGATTGAATTGCACCTAGTTTGCTCCTGTTTGACTTCAATTACCATATGGAAATGAAGATCATCCAACACTATGTTCTAGCACTACCCCTTAATTAATCAACCAAGTAGCAGTTGAAGTTCAGTTGGAATCCATATATTCTAGTAGTTTATTACTATGAATAGCCCCTTATTGTTGATTTTTTTATTTTTCGTTCATCGTATTGACCGACCCAGACCCCGTGCCTGTCCCCAATGAAAGTCAGGATGAAACCTGTTTTCATTCAAAACCAACTCACTCTAAGGAAAGGAGAGCTTTGCGAAATTTTAAAAAGGAATTGAGTGAGCTCTCGCCTAAGAGAAGAGTTTAATAAAGCGGAGAGGGATTTTCCGACAACAAAAAAGGTTTTCTCCCCAACTGAGGTGATAGACCACATTATGGCCGATGTGATTACCAGCCAAAGGGCAAAAAGACGAGGTTGAATGCGACTCTACGAATATCAATCTCCTCTGGAGCAAGGAAAAGCAACTCTGGCAAATATCAGTAACGATTAACATATTTTTTTTTAGAGAGGGGAACCCTTACTTAAGAACAGAGAGTGACCGAGTAAAAAATCAAGGCAAGGGATAAAGGAGGAGTACCCGGCTCGGCAAAGAAGGGTCTCCCATTAACAGGTTTTTCATTAGTAAGCTAACTTTGGTTGCTAAGCAAGCCAGGTTCTCTTTCACTACTGGAATGAGCCTTTTGGCGACTCTCTCTCAACACAAAGAAAGAAGAGATGAAAGGATCTTCAAGTAGCCCGTGACTAAGGTTTGAAAAGATTCTCGGGGTACTACAACTTGCATGGAAGGCTAGGGTGGTTTTTAGAAAGCACGAAGACAAAAGACGTTGTAAGGAATCAATTTCTATCGCTTTCCCCCTCTAGTGGTCATTCATTTTTTTGATGACTCGCAGTCGAAAGAGTTGGTTGGAAGTTCAAACCTTAGAGGGAGTTGAAGAGAAGCCTTTCAGTTCGTTCAAAGGCACTACGGACGAGCCATTACAAACAGTCAGAGGCTTTTGGAGTTCGCTCATATCGAATTGTCCAAAAGCTTATCAACCTGCCGAGGGGTGATGAAGGCGATGCCACAATTGAGGGAACCACCGTCTTAATCTTTTTTTAGATAAGAATGCAAAAGACCCTGACTCTGCCAACCAAGCCCACTCAGATAGACTAAGTAGACTAAAAAAAGTGCACAAGAAAGACTAAGGAAACAAAACCTTTTCTCGATAACGCTAGGCCAAGTACTGACACTTTACCTAGTTTCGATCATCACGTCAACTTGCTTTATTCAACAAAGTGATCAAGCTTCTTAGCCACCAGGGACCGGCCTCATGAACGTCTTCGCTAAAGGCACTACTGGTTGGCTTTCTCAATCTTCAATCTAACTTCAGAAATTGAATAAGCCCACTTGACGAGATTAGATCTAATTCTATTTCTAACATTTCTAGATTGACAAAAAGTTTTTCTTGCTGTGTGATTCTGCCCCCACTCTGCCAGCAGCCTATGTGTCGAACTATACCAATTGATCTACCGCTATTTTACTTTGCACGTTCTGGATAGGCGCGTATCCTCATAGAGCGAGGAGTAGAAAAGATCAATGAAAGATTAGAGTGCGAGCTAGCTGATCCACCGACAAGTCCTTGATTTCTTATCCGCGAAGGCAGACTTGGACTCATTGAAGAAAACACTTGAGGTAGACCAATGAGCGATTGCGAGAACTACGGACCCCTTGACTAGGTTTTTTACTAATACTAACTAATAGTCTTGCTGAAGCTTTTCCACACAAAGAGGGGAGGAAGTGCTTGCTGCCAACTTGCCAGACGAGCGAACATATAAGCTCAGTAGCGCATTTACTATTTGGAGATGGATGGCGCCGGGCAGGGTAAAAAGAAGGATTTTTTTCCATTAGCTGAGGAAAGAAGCAGCAAAGGAATATCACTATCGTGGGGGAAAAAAAAAAGAAAAACGTAGGATAGGAAGTTCTATTTGATAGAAGGGATGGCTAAGAGGCCAAATCCAGCTAAAAACAAAAAGAAGAGATCAAGGAGAGGGAGCTAGACGAGCACTTGCAAGAGAGCAACCAATAGATCTAAAACTGCTACAGTACCAGAAAGGAGCAGAATAAGCATTACCTCTATTGAAGGAAGAAGCCCCTCTCTTTGCTTATTGATTCTTCTTGCTCTTCGGGTCTCATCTGAACGGCTCGCTGCCTATTTAGTTAGATTTATTGTTTTGATTCCAGAACAGAAGTAGAGATCCTGGCCCCCTTTGTTGAAAGTTCGTGGTGCTGCGACTACCACTAGTAAGTTGCGTCGGATCAACATCGGGATTAAAATAAACCGCAAAAGCAACTAAGTCAACACCTATTTGTTGTGGATCTACTGGCCCGGACGCTTGAATCTATTCCACCGCAAACATACAACTGCAGGATCTTCCGCTGCTTTTGTTGTTATTGCTCTCACCTGTCAATACGCCACCTCAGCAACTGGGACCCCCTAACCTTTTCTATCTTTCTTTAGAAGTAGGGCGAGTGAGGGAGCAACTATTGACCTCCTAAAATAGGTAGATGGGGCGAGCTATGATGGATACAGCAAAATCAATCCTTATTCCGCACTCCCTCTCACCGGCCTGAAACATATATAAAGCATGAATCCTTAGAGCGAGCCGGCAGGCCAGGCGTACGGGGACCGTCGAAGAAGTGCCTCAACGTGCCGAAGCCACTACTTTGACTCCTTTTATGGAATTATGAACTCCACGGAAGTTTATCAATTCCAACGCAACTTATCCTTTTGGAGCTGACGTAACAAACTACGCGAGCCTCCCAACGAAGCCAACATAAATCTGACCCGAATAACAAAAAATAAAAGGAAGTTTTATTATTGTGGTATACCAACCACCTGTTCTGGAACTTCTAGTTCCAATAGAAGCATATAAATCTGTAAATAGATTTGTATGTATAGCCACTTCAGTCGTGCTCGTCCTTTCTCGAAAGTATCTTTTTTCTGGAAACATGATCAACCAAAAATTATTATGTTCGCGATTCTTCATCCACCGATGGAAAAACTGCTCCAATTATGAGGCCGAAAAGTGGATTAGCAATAGGTCGGCACGAAGTGATTTATTATGCTCGAACATGAGCTGATCGCTCGTCAGGGACGGTTTATATATCATCAAATTCCCACAAATAGAATGAAAAGTGGGTCCATGTAAATGATCAAGACCTCACAATCAACAACGCTCCTTCCTCATATGGAGTTCGGAACCAAAGAAAATCATTGAGTGAACTGTATCTTTTTTTATTAGTTGAACTAAGCTGCACCCTTACTGCTGTGGTGGGGCTCGGCCTCCGAACTGTACGTGGGACGAGTTTTTGCCTCATACAGCTCAGGCGGAAAACCGTGGAAGTTTAGAAGAGCTGGGGAAACCTAGCAGCTGGTCAGGGAGGGGATAAACTTGCTTCTTCACAAGCCTATCCCCCCAAAA
>MCJB01050660.1:0-12617 GCA_002018475.1 Nicotiana obtusifolia | reverse complement strand
AAAAAAAAAAAAAAAAAAAACACGAAAGACAATATTTTTGGGTGGGCAAAATGAAAATAACAAAAATTGAGGTGGAATCCAATATACAAAGGACTTTAAGTAATGATATTATCAGAATAATTATCTTACGCCTATGATATGATAAAACTCATGTCACTTTATTGCTTCATTTAATAAAAATGAAGGAAAATCAAAATCATTCATCTTTCGAAAGCTGTCGATCGGTTGAAGGACACTAACCAACTTTTACGTCATTAAATGATGATTGAACAAATTAAATTAAGTTATTTTTAAGCAAATAAATTATGATAGTACTAAATTAAAAATCCATCATTGTCTTATAGTTTAATGCGAGCTACCTGAAAAACGAGTTTAATGTTTCCATGATTTGGAGTCATTACACTAGTGAATCAATTTATTATTGAATCACTCTATCGTTTCTTCATTCTGTAACTGTAATTTTCTGAATTATTATCTAAATTAGTTTAATATAAGTACTAAACCGAAAAGGCATGAGTCATTCAGCCACTATAAAAAAACATGCCACTTTCATGTTTCAATTGACTTTTACCATCTTAATTATTTGCAGTTTAAATAGCAAAAAAAATAGTAATAATACTCACAGAATATTCATGCTTCCACTTTTAATATTCTTTTGGCAAAAGAAAAAACGAAAAACAGATAGTATATTTATTTTTAAAGAATCATAAGGGTAGAGTTGATGCTTTATATCCAATTGATAAAAAAATTCCATTCTCACTCATCTTTTCTTTCTTTACCCCTGCCATGACCCTCCCCCATCTCCCAAAAACAATATCCATCTCTTCGGTATTGTTAGTTGCTTTTTGTTTTATTATTTTAGTTCTATTTCACAATAAATTTGCCACCTATTGGATATGAAATGCCCGGAGTGGTTCTTCTTCACTGGAAAACTTGGACAAGATAGGAATCAATTATTTTTCAGTAATTCCTTTGTTTGAAGTGCATAGTGTTATTGTATTAAAAGACCTCCTGTTACACCTCAAATGATAGTATCAATCAGAGGCAGATCCAGAATTTGATGAATATGAATGCAACTGTATTTAATACAAATTTATCACTAATCGAGAAAATTTAATTAGGGTGTACTATGTGTCGGTTCACTTTATTTTAAATTAATCTGATTCAGTTTCATATTGAATTTATTTTGTTCACTTTACAATACATTTATGCATAAATAAATAGGTGATAACCAAATTAAAAATATTTTTGTGCTTTATCGAAACCAAGGAAAAAATGACATTTGATGGATTATCATATTTATATAAGAAGTTTGAAACCTAGAAAAAGAAGATGATAGCAAATATATAATTTAACCAAATAATAAAAATGGGGTTGAACAAAGAGAGAAAAGATAAAGATGAAGAAATCAAAGAAACTAAGAAAGAGAGAACAAAAGAGAAAAAAAAGGAAAACGGGGACTTAGTAGGGCAAAACAGCAGTGTACTAGCATCTGTTGGATTTTATAGTGGGACCTTATATGTGGAAATGTTGCTCTTTGACCATGGCACCTTCCATTTAGCAATTTTGTTTGGATTGAGTGTTGGTGCAAATAATTGATAATATTATTTGGAGTTTATATCTCAATTTTAAGGGTATTTTAGTAAAGATTAAACTTGATTTTGGCTGAATTTCAGATTGAAACTCGAAGAAGAAGAAAAAGAACACATGACATAATACATACTTATAAAATTATAGTAAAATTATAATTATGTGTAAATTGCATTCTGTTGTAGTTATATATATTTATTTATTTGAATGTTGTAGGAAAGTTGAAACATCGTTGTATATATATGAATCGTGGTGTAAAGTTTGTATTTAAGTTATCAATATTATCTTTTTACATAAAGTTATTGATATGTATCAAAATTGCATTAAGAGAGTAAGTTTTGATTGGAATTTTAGAGAGGAAGAATCACACAACACCACAGACAAAATATATACAAAACATATATAAAATATATACAAAAGACATATTGTATAAAATTAGTATAAAATTGTATTTAAGTTGTATGATATTATAGTTATATTTAACTGGTTAGAAATAATGTATGAAATTTATAGATAAGTTGTAAATTATATAATTAGCTATATGAAATTTATTTTTACTATGTATAAATCAAATACAAAATATACAAAAGGCATACTGCATAAAATATGTATAAAAATTGTACTTAAGTTGTATGATATTGTAGTTGTATTTAACTTGGTAGAAATAATGTATGAAAGTTGTAGGTAAGTTATAAATAAGCTGTATAATATATAATTAGTTGTATGAAAATTATTTTTACTATGTATAAATCAGATACGAATAATTTAACATAATTAAATATTACAATGATTAATTTCTTGTATAAAGCTACCTTGATTATTACCTTGGGGATACCGCTAGAACAAATGCAAAATGATTTACTTTTGTGACTAAGAGAAAAAGTGGTTTGGCGGGTGTGGTGGGGAGGACGAAAAAAAAAAAAACGTTAACTAAAGGTCATACCAAGAATAATCTTGTTCCAACAATGACTGTGAGGTACACGACATGGAATGAGAATTAAAAGAATTATTTTATGTGAGCGTTTAACTTAGATTTAGAGGGACAAAAGGTTTGGCAATTTTATGTTGATCATCGTAACGATAATCTCGAAAGACTATAATTAGACATCAAATTACAATTTAGTAGAGACCAAATAAGAAGTGAACAATTTAAAACATACTCCTTTGTTTGGTGTTATGCTTTACGTGCCAAACCCAGATACAGTTGGTCAATTTCGATATCAAACTACTAAATTATAGGAAACAAAAGAATGTAAAGAAAATATGTGAGGCTTTAATTTTCACATCTTTTAGGCTTAATAGTTTTCTAGGGAAAATCTCATTCTTTAATAGCTGAACAGTGCTCTAAGATGGAAGAAATTACTGTAATTACTTGATTTGTTTTGTGAAAAATGTTGACTGTTGGGAGTATCTTTGGTCCTAATATTCTGGAGAGAAGAGGGCAGAGAGGAGAAAAAGAAAAAGGATGTAACTAAATCCTTGATTGAAGGTACTAATAATGGATTAGGAGCATTTTAAAGTAGAATGTATATAATTTGTAAGTAATTCTTGTTTAGGACGGGTAAAATACAAGATTAGAACAATTTTGATAAATAAATTTTAAATATTGTATAGGAACGAAAAAATCTCATTAAACTACACATAAGCGTATAATAGTGTAGCCAAATTAATTAAATACTCCAATAAAATTCCTGTAACCAACCAAATTTCAAGAGCAGTTTTGACCTAAAGCCTAAGAACTGCTGCCAATGCCACATAGTTTTTATCTCTTCATGGCTAGTGATTTAATCTTTTCATCAATTACACTTTACCCAAGTCCTTCTAGCATGCTTCTTCCACCACTCCAAAAGACTCACACAAAATAAATTCTTCTAAATTTTTCTTCATTGTCCTTGAAGCCAAAAAAACCCAAATTTTTTTGGTTCCTCTAAAATTACTTTGTCATTGGTGAAATGAGTAGATCTAAAATACTAGAAAATAAAATAGAAATAATGAAATTTAGAGGGTCTCTCATACTTCAACATCTATCATATCTGAAACCATTATATAGAGGCTATACACATTATACACTTGATATGCAGTGTATAATTGATGCATAATCTGTGTATAATCAGTGTATAATCATTATATATTGATTATGCACTTATTATACCTAAATTATACACTTACTATGCACCAGGAAAAAAATAGACCCAAAACCCTCACCTACACACGATACTACTTCAAGCGAAAAATTGCATCCACTTTATCAATCCATAAAAAATAATACATATTTCCAGTAATCACCGCCGACAAAAAAGGAAAAAATTTCACATTCACCACTCAAAAATCTAGTTGACAATAGAGATAAGATAAGAAGCAATTAGGTTTGAGACCAAGAGAAAGATGAAAAGAAATGGGGGAGGGGATGAAGGACGTGAAAGAAAAAAGTGAAAGAAAAAAGAAAAACTAGCAAAATTTTGAAGAAAGAGAGACATCTTTTAATTAATATAAAATTTTGGTGCCTTTTCCGTTGTTACTGTTTCTTGCATAATCAATTAAATGAGGAAATCTCTTAAAATTTCATCGAGATGGCCATATATCATCAGTACTCGAACAGTCGAACTTGACTAATTAGATACTACAATAAAAGACTTTTATAAATATATGCTAAAGCTGATATCATCTGGCAGCTACGTACAGTCACACCAAATTAAGAAAGACACTCTACACATCACACATGTCCACCTAAATGAACATAGCATATGCGAGTTACCACCAATATTGACCATATTATGTTACATCTACCTGCAAAAAGACATCAATAGATGAGAGATAACCCTGAAGCACTAAAGCTACGTATCAAGAGCACTAGCTAGCACACTACTGGCTATCACTGCTATGGTTCTATACTAATCTGCTACTGTCTATGAAGGAGTCCTAAGGTGTTTTGAATTTTTTCGTAAAAGTTTAGTTTAAAGTGTCGTACTCACATAAATTATGCGTCAATAGTTGACAACAACAACAACATTCCAGTATTATTGCACATCGTGGGGTCTGAGGAGGACAGTGTGTACGCAAACCTTACTCCTACTTTATCAGGATGGAGAGGTCGTTTCCAACAGTGCGTCAATAGTTGACAATTGTTTATATTTTCTTCAACATGCGTTTTCTTAGTCCATGAGCTACTAATTAGTTTATATGACAATAAACTACTTAATTTATATGACATGTCCTTATACTTCCAAACGAAAGAAAATTATTTCTACAGTTTTGAATTTTTGTTTTTATAAAAAGGGAAGTACTTCACTGCGTGAGAATGATGATTTCAGAAATATTACTAGTAGTACTAGTATATCAGAAAGCTTTCTTTATCCAAACTAGTTGGGACAGGTCAATACTCCAAATAGACCAAACTGCAAGACCCATAATTACAATCCGATACTCATTCCATTCAAGTGAAGTGCGTGAAACTCAAAATAATAAAGCAGGCAGTACTAAGTAACAAAAATTAAGTAGAATGCATAAAGAAAATTGAAGACAATTAGCACTGGCTAATTTTAAGCAAAGTGCTTGTTGCTTGAACAGGTATGATGCTAAATTAGAGTAAGCTAAATGAACCCTGATTTTGTTTTCACGATCCACGACATTTTTCCAACACACAACAGCCTATACACAACAGAAGGCAGACCACAGTAATAGCGACAATCACAAGTTCAATAACAGCAAAAACCTCGTCGCGTATTTTGCTTAATCGGCTGTGATGCTCGTGACCAAGATGATGAGTATGACACCCATAATAATAATTACAGTGAACAAAGTCATCCTTCGCATTAAGAAGCTGTTTTGGGTCTTCATTAGGAGTTAATAATGTGGTAATAATACTAGGAGTTGGCGGTCTTGTCGGAGCAGCAGCGGCAGGTGATAGGAGTAATTTTCTGGTGGAGACGGCGGTGGAAGAAAAAGCTACTAGTATGATTAAAGTTAGTATTATGAGAAGAGAAGAGGGAATTATGGTTGTAGTAGCCATTATTTTGTTGCAAAAGCTAGGAAGAAGAATGGAGTTGTGTATACACGACTAGGGTCTACCCTAGGGTTAATTAGTTTTTCCATTGTTTGTGTTGGATTAGGATAATTTCCTTCTTACCCATTTCCTTTTGTTTTTCGGATTCCTATTCCTTGATCGAAGGCTTGTGAAACTAAAATTAGTGCTAATATGGTCATCTTAATACACGACTATTATACGGACTTCAATAACTAAATTCAAATAGACCACGTTATTGACTTCCTAGCTCATATCAGTCAAAACAATTTAATTAGTGATATGCTAAATTTGTTAGATGATAATGTGAAAAATCTTTCAGAACATACATAAACTTGTATATATATTAAATAAAATAATTGGAGACTCAAATAGTTTATTCTTTGATAATTTTGAAAATTTTATTAACAATTGGAGAATCGAATAGTTTATTCTATGATAGTTTTGAAATATAATATTTAAATATTTTTAACTGTATATTTTGATGCATAATCTATGAACGTTTCTATATATATATATATATATATATATATACACACACACACTTTACTACCAAAAGAAATTAATAAATTGAAGACGATCTGAACTTGCTAGTTCCAGGTATGTGTTTGCATGAACTGTAGTTTCACGTATATTAGCAATAAATCAGATTTTCACTTATTCAACAGTAAGAATTACTCAATATAATGGCCAATAATTTAGTTTTTCAGTTTGACATTCTTGGTTATATAGGAATCAATACACCTCATGAGCGCTTCATTGTAATGCAAATTCTAATATAAAAACTTGGCATCAACTTCGATTATAATAGTTGGATTGAACATTTTTTCCAAGCATAATCTTTTACGCTAGAAATAACGCCAAAAAAATTTCAAGAATTAGCAATTGGATACTACAAGCAGTACTGACATAATATTTTGGGATAACTAAACCGAAGAACATGCTCTAAATAAGCCTGAAAACCGTACAACTCCTCGTGTTTAAATAACACCAAATATAATTAAGGAAAGAAAGAAAATTCGAGTTGTCAGTGTGAGTTTGATTTGGTCCTACATGTACCATGAGGAGCTAATTGTAGGATTATAGAAGTAGAATCTGAAACTTAGATGGGATAAAATAATTTATAATTTTGAAATAGATTTTTGTAGCAATGTGAAAAGGTCAAATTGAATCGATGAACAAGTCTTGATTAGCATTCTTAGATGGCAGAAAGTTTTCTTAGGGGTTATCATCTTAGAAACTTGTGACATTGTGTTAGTGAAAATTCGTACCAAAATACAAATGATTGGGAGAGGCGGAGTCAGAATAAAAAATATGGTTCGGGCATTTGACCAAATCTAGTAGTTTTGGTCCAAACTTATATTTGTCTTGCAAAATTTATTAAATATGTACATATTATTAATTTAGAACACAATAAATCAAAAGGATTAGAATCCTGAATATATAAGTTCCATCCTCACTTCGCTTTATGACTAGAATTCTCTACCTAATTCATACCAACAACCAGTTATTTGTATTTTGAATATGTTATTTCATATACACTTGGAGCCGGGAGGTACATTGCGTCGTCTATTCTTTTCAATAAAAATAATTATTAAAAAGTAATTAAATTACTTTTGGCAAAATTCAGGTATAGTTTTGAAAAATTAAAAAATGATTTGTTACACTTAAGGATAAAAAAATTTCAAAAAAGAATCACCCACTAATTCACAACCCTGCAGTTCTTCCTAATCTCCCCCTGCATACCAGTCATAACCTCAATAGATCCCATCTTCACCATTGCAGCTGCATACTTACGAGCCCAATGTACACCATGAATTGCATTACTCCTCACCATTCCAGCCGTTAAAGGACTGTTCCGTAGAGTCTGATCCGAGGTTAACAATCCCCTACGATTCTCCAAATTAACATAGTACTTATTGTCTAATCTATTTGGAGTAACAACATCAAGTGGAACAGTTGGATCATTTCCAGACCCATCATTATTAGGAGGTGGACATCTTTTTCTCAATTGTTTGGCTAGTCTAGGATCCATTGAAGGATCTTGTGTGTGAGTAGAATTGAATGAGTAAAGTCTGCTCGAAAAGGAAGAGCAATGAGTTCTTCCAATAGAATGTGCACCAGAAAGGGTAACCATTTCATCTAAAGAAAGTCCTTTTCTCGCAAAATTTTCTTCTAACTGTTTAGCATTGAAGGTGAATGGTGGCAGATGTTCGTTTGGTTCATCTTTAATGGATACTCTCCCGTCGCGACGACCTGCTGGTACTGAATATCTGATGCCTCCAAGTTTAAAGGTACTGTCTCTAGCAGCAAATGCAATTATATCTGAGCAGGATACTGTTTGTGGGCATACAGATTCCAGCTCTGATTTTGCCGCGTCGATTACTTCGTAGCCTCGTAGGCTTGGATGGTTTGCTGGATGTTCTTTTTCTGTTGGATTTCCAGGAGTTGAATCCAAAAGGATAGAAGCATCACAACCCTGTATTATATAAAAACGTATAGTTATTAAAACTCATTATTTTCTATGTTTTGTTTGGTTGGAAATTAATTAATGGGCATAGCTAAATTGAAAGAATATATAGTTACGTACCCTAACAAAGCAATCATGAAAATGCATCCTGATAATGCCAGCGCCAAGTCCAGGGTTGCGAGACACAGCTTTATTTACTGCTTTTCTCACAATGGCTTCTGCATTTGGGCAATTTGATTGGTAGAAACCGACCTTTAAGGATGCCAATGAAACTGTGAAATTAAAGCTGGTAAAAACTACTAAAAACAAGGTTAAGAAACTTGACCATTTAGCCATGTCACTCCTCATTAATTATCAGTAGAACCCAAAAGGATAAAAGAAGAAGACTAGCCGTTCAAGAAACTAAATCAAAATTAGGAGGGGTGTTATTTCAGCTGGTTTTTAGTAAATGGAATTAAAGCTGGGAGTGGAGGGAAAAAGGAAAAAGGATACAGTATTTATACAGGAAAGCAATGAGGTTTTACTCAGTAAACTAACGCGTCGTTTCAACAGCGACTGCTTCTTAATTAGAAAATAGACGGAGTATAACTCTTATATTTGAATTTGTCTGGGAGTGCCAACTTGAAATGGTCTTTATTTCACAGCTTAATTCTCCTCTCCTTTAATTAATTACCTCCTCTTAACTATGTTCAATCATCACCTAATTAGAAACTGCCTTGACAATGACTTTTAAGTATATAAGAACATTTCCAAATCACCAATTTTGGCTTGATGTTTATTGCTAAAAATATAGTACAAGCATATATCCATCGCAGGCAAAAATAGAAAGGACGAAAGGCCACTTCTAAGAAGTTGGTCGTATATAGTTGTATTTTGACCTTAATACAACATTGTATGCTGTAATCCAGGCTGTTTTGGCCTATTATTTTACACTAGTGGATGTCTAATATAAAAATTTGAAGTGCTTCTAATTGGGTTACGCGGCGAAATAAGTAATTAAAAAATCATTGATATCTATATTTTGAAACAAGTTTAGGTGAGACCTTCATCTTCAAGAATGAAACTGACAATTAGTTGAAGTTGTGAAAATATTACTATTGTATATATAATGTAGAATTTTAAAGCAACAATTAATGGACTAAAACCTTGATAAACTCAGGAATATATTCCCTTAAAATGTGATATGTGTTTACCCTTTTAACCGATAACAATTAAATTTATACGCGGTTTTAAGAATATGTGGATTGATTCAACACAAATAATCAATAACGTTAGATAAATGAGTTAAAGACACAATGAGTAATCAAATCAGTTGTAATGTTATGTCCTAGCTTGAACTTGGATTGGGCAATAGTTTCTGCCCTCGGTTGGGTCCTTGGTCCGAAGCTACTCAAGAACAAACAATAAAAGTAAAGTAAGGACTTTGCAATAGCTAGAAAGCTGAAATAAGTTTGTATTGCTTTAGTATGCATGTTACAATATGTCCTATTGAAATAAAAGCCTCCCCTTTATATAGTAGGAGAGTTTCATCTCTAGTATATTTTTAAAAAAGGTAAAATCCTCCTTTCTCGTTAATTACTGATTTGTTGCCGACATCGGGCGAGATCTGCATCGTGATATCCAGTCGGGTGCGGATATCACGACCCTCCGTTAGTTGTGCACAACCGTTTGCCATGTTTTTTTAGGTCTAGGAGCTCGTTCTGGGTCCGTGGGGTGTTGTCTTATCAGGTCCGATGGTAAGCATTTCGTTCGGGCCTCGGTAAAACAAGTTCCCAACTTCGATTTCAATCCCATGTATTCATACCCTTGCTTCGTTTATCCCACGGGGAAATCAGGGTGTGTGCGGGCTCCGATTTTACCCGTATACAGATAGTCCCCTCGTTTCTCAGAGAGTAGATTTGCCAAAATGATAGAAAACAATAGATGAACCCCGGATTTTTCCTTCGTACGATACAACTGAGATGGCGGATAAATCGAGACGTCCCATCAGCCGCGTCGTTCTGACTTCGAACATGTGTCGATCATCGGTTGGTTGCCTTCGAATGTGAAATGCCGCGTATTAATTACATTTCCCCTTATAAAAGCTTCACCCCTTTCACTTCTTTCACTTTCTGATCCTAGCTCTTACCTTCGAACTTCATAAAGGCTTTTAACTTTCTCAAATCTTCATACCTCGCTTCTTGAACCTTCACATCTTCGTCTTTAACCTTTAAACCTTCATATATCTTCTGAAGTTTCAACCTAGAACTTCATATCATCACTTCTACCTACAAATCTTCATAATACTTCTTCAAATCTTCATATATTTTTTCAGATTTACAATGGCCAAAACTTCCAAGTCCGTACCATAACAAACGGTCCTTTCATCCTCCCACCCAGCCGCAGATGTCGAGGTGGATGTCCCCCAGGTGCTTCCAGAGCCTCCTATGAAAAGCTTCATACCCGGGGAGCTGTTCTATGGGGGACGATTTCAAGGTCGAGAAGGCCTCCGTCAATCAAGATCGAGGCAAAGGAGCATTGAGATATATATGCTCCGTCGCTGAAGATACCCTTCCCATAGTCCGAGAAGACTGTAAATAGGAAGGCAAGGACGTGGTTTTCCCTGAGCCTAAGGATGATATCACTACCCACGTGGAGGGGTATTTAAGTGTTTACACTTACTCCTTCACTTTTGGCCTGGTAAACCCAGTAATACTGGCCATTTGCAAGAGGTATGCGATATGCCTCAGGCAAATCCACCCGTCCCTCTAAAGGATCCTGATCCTCCTACGCTATTTCGCGAACAACACCGAATCTCCTCGGTTCACCCTCGACCACCTACTCCATCTGTACAGTCCGAGAATTTTCCTAGGGGACTAATCAAGCTTGTTCGTCGAGCCAGCAAGGCCCCTTTTTCGAGCATCGACGAGGATCGAGATCGAGATTGGCAAGTGCGTTTTGTTCAGGTAAAGACTGAAGACTTGATCCCTCCCGAGTTCCTGCTATCCCCGAGAAGTGGAACGCATCTCGTTAGTGTAGTCTTTCCTTAAGTGTCAATTTCCCTTCATTTCTTATCTCATCGCCTGTATTTATGGACGTGCAGCTGTTGCTCAGGTTCCTAATGCGGTCCCCTAGCTCAAGGAGTGGATCGAAGTGATCTACCACCAGATGTCATACTATGAGCCCACGTGGATCAAACGTCCGAAGGGCAAATGGGAGGCCCGTTCTCATGGTAAGGCTCTCCCCTGAATAGTTATTAATATGCCCCAAGCTTACATGATGCTGACCTTCACTTTTCCCTCGTAGGACAGCCTAAGACCATCGAACTTAGACCGCTGGATGGTAACAAGAATACGTCCTTACCCATCAAATCCTCCATTTCAAGACATCCCCGGGTTGCTGCGGATGAGAAGAAGAGGAAAAGAAAGTCCTCGAATTCCCCAAATCCCGAGGTAAAGATAAAAAAGATTTCGGCCACCCGGGCTCGCAAGCCCAAGAAGAATACTAAGTCCCGAGCACCGGACTTTGACCTGCTTCACCAGCTCAGGGATGAGCCTGAAGAAGATGACCTTTTTGTCGCCCATGGATCGACCGCTGCTAGGGAGCAGGCGGCGACCGAGGAAAGGAGCCACGAGGCCGATCCCCTTCCGACTCGAGAGGCCGAAGTTGAGATGGGGGCCTTAACCTCCCAAGAAGTCGTTCCTGTTATAAAGGAGGGTTATAACAGGCGACCGGTGTGATAGACATCATCGAGACGACCTCGTATACCGAGTCCAAGCTTGAAGAGGCCCAAGCGGGCAAGGAAATATCAAGTGAAGGAGCTGAGAGTGTAGAGGACCCTGTCCACTCCGTCTTTGATGACATGGACATAAGGCTGTTAAGTGGTCCGGGCCTGGGCCAAACGGGCCAAATGGGCCTGGGCAAGGCGGTCCCGGGTCTAACGGGCCAGCTGTAAGGTACCGGCCCACTACGGGCCTAAGCCCACATGGTCCCGGGCTAAATAGGACGGGCTCGCGGGCCTAACGGGTCTAAACGGTTCCGGACTATTTTTTTTTTCTAGGGAAATTTCTTGTAAACTATATATGCATATACTAATATAGATTGCATATATATATATATATATATATATATATATAGTTTATATGTATTATATATGTACATATATATTGTATATATGTATTAGATATATAATATATATATATATATATATATACACTATATCATATTTAAACACAAAATAAATTGCAAAGATATATTCAAGAGAATATCTTATAATTTTTAATATTATGACATTAACAAAAAATGACAATATCTTTCTTAGTCTTCCTCCCCCCAATGGAATGAGCACAACAAGGTACTAATACCACCATTAAAAGGAAAAAAACTAAGGAAGATATGCCAAAATACAAGTTACATATTAGTCTATGTATTATCTTTCTTAGTCATCCTCCCCCCAATGGAATGAGCACAACAAGGTACTAATACCATCATTAAAAGGAAAAAAAACTAAGAAAGATGTGCCAAAATACAAGTTACATATTAGTCTATGTATTATCT
>MCJB01050659.1:0-32849 GCA_002018475.1 Nicotiana obtusifolia | reverse complement strand
TTTTTTTTTTTTTTTTTTTTTTTTTTTTTTTTTAAATAGCAGTTGTGTTTGGACAAGATCTATTGTGTTCGCTTTCACTAATTCACAGAATATCTGCAAATTCCCACCTCGTATTTAAAGTCTAAACGGGGTCTCCCCATACTTGGTATATGTTAATTTGAGTGTCCGTATGGATTATTAAAAAATTTGGTTCTTTACCGTATTTTTTAAGCGTAAAATAAACAAGCAATAAAATGAACACATCAATTTTTACGTGAAAAATTACCTAGCTCAAAAAGTGCAAAAATCACGACTTACCACGTAGAATTTTCAACTCCGACTCCACTAGAATAATGAGCCAAAATGTATCAATCACAAGACGGTAATTAAATACTCTCTAGTACTCCTACTACTCCTATTTGATTCACAAGTTACTCTAACTTGTAAAGCAAAATACTCACTCCAACTCACTAATTGTTTATGACACTTGATTACAACTCAATTTCCTTAAACACATTCACTAGACTGACTCAGGAAGAATACAATGCAAGTACTCGACTCGAGTAAATGACTTATGACACTTTAGTTGATGTGTGAAAGAATAGTTCAAAAATCCAAAGTCGATCATATTTAAAACGCTTCAACTTGAGATCTTCTAGGAGTCATATTCATAGTCAGCTTCCTCTTTGATAGGACTCCTACTGCTCTAAGGATTCCACGAGCTTTGGGACTTTTGTCTCTGACTGAATTATCCGTATCTTCTTGAGGAACGACCCTTATCACTTGTAGCAGTCTTCTTCAACCAAACTCGGACCTGGGTAACTTTGAGATAAAGTTATTGTCTTGTACAGACATACAAGTATCAACATGAGGAGCTAATCCTTTCTCCTGAGGAGCTAGTTCTTCAGAACAATTAAGCAGCTACGTTGAGAACCTGGTTCTTTGAACATTTGGTCATACTTTGTTAATCATTAATACTTCAATACTCAACAAATTTTTTCCTTTTGATGATGACAAACTTTGTACACAGCTGAACCAGGTAATTACACCAAAGAACCAGATAATCACAACAAGTGACAAGTACTATTGCCAGACATGTATGTTCACAACCCACGACCTTCCAACCTTATCTTCCCCCTGTTGGCATCATCAAAAACACACACAAAAAAATATTAGACATTAAGCACAGATGATGTAAGATTCAAAGCCAAACAGGCTACAACACAAGCTTAAGAAATATCAAGGCAAATAGACTAGGTTGATGATCCAATATAGTACAAAGCAGTAAAGCAGAGCAAGAGGAGACATTAAGTAGTGCCAAAAAAAAAGCTCATGGCCTTGTCTTCATCATTAGAACAAAATAAACTAAGCATACTGCAAACTACTCAGACTAAGACAAAAAAGAACAAAAGATAAGGCATCATTGGAATAGCAAAAGAACTAAGGACACTGGGAAAGAACAGGTTCATGGGTGAGAAGCAAAAAGGGTCAAAGATTTCACAAGGGTGGCAATCTGTTGGGCATGAGCCTTCCTATATCTTCTGAGCTCTTCCCTGAGTTGCTTTGTTTCCTTTCTCAGCTCATTATTGTCTTCACGAAGCTTGACATTCTTTTCAACAACCAACTCCAACCTCTTACTGAGTTCTGCAGCCCTACTGCTCCTAGGTAGAATAGCAAATCCTGTGGGTTCTCTAGCCTTGATCTCCTCATACCCACACTACTTGAGGGTAACAGCATCCAAAATGTCATTGTGGTTTCAAAACTTATGCTCAGGTAAGGCAATGTTGAGCTTGTCAAATTACTCAGTCAACATGAAACCATAAGGCATAGCATGCTTGGGTTTGGAAGTGTCTGCAGCTCTTGCCAGGTGCTGAATCGTTAAGCTAGGAAGATTGATAGGTATACCAGTGTCAAGTAGCTCTATCACAGCCACGTCTAGTAGAATAGCTTCATGTCTTCTCTCAGACCTCTGAAGAATGCAGGAATTGACAAAATGAAACAATAATTTGTGGAAGGGAGTCATATCAGTCTTAACAACTTTCTGGAGAGCATCTAGTTCAAACTTTTGGGAGAATTTCCTTGTGACCACATTGCCAGTGTGAACATCATTGTCTATGGCTGGCCACTTTTTCTTCAAGTAATTGTCAAATCCCAAGGAAGAGATATTCAGAAGCATCCCCAGCTCCTTAGCATCAACTCCATTTCAAAGCCCCCAACCTTACTCTTGACTACCTTCCATCAAATTTGAAATTTGCATAGAACTCCACCACAGCAGGAACACACACTAGGGGGAAAGCTTTGACAAACATGTGCTTCCACCCCTGTAGCTCAAGTTTTTCAACCAGTTGAGTCATCCCCTTCTCATCAATGTTCGAAAGAATATTCTCATTTAGCACTTTTCTGTTCCTGAACTCTGTGAGTCGATCAACTGCAGTTGGCACATTCTTTCTTGTCTTACCCCTACCGGCCCTTGCAAAAAGGGTAGTATGTTTTGTAACTTTGGCACCCTTTCTCTGTGGTGTAAAAGACGTAGCTGGCAAGGCAGAGTCAGACTTATCTTCTCCATCCACCTCAACAATAGGTTCTACAATTGAGACCTTCTTCTTTAGCTTCTTTGCACTTCTAGACTCCTTAATGATTTGTGCATCAACAACCTTTCTTTTACTGCTTGTAAGAGGAGTTCTGGCAGGAGGAGCCACTCCTTTCCTTTTTGAGATGCAGACTTTGTAACTTGCCCAATGGTCTTCCTAGGTTTCTTCCCTACCTCAGATAGTGGCATATCATCTTCATCACCGCTAGCTTCTTCATCTCCAGTGAAAGGAGTTAAAAGAGACCCAGGTTCTTGAGCCCTTGCCTCTTCACCAGTTTCTTCTGAAGGGGCTATGACAGTATTCTCAATTGTCATGGAAACTTCAGATTCCTCCCTCACATTCCCATCTTCTTCCTCACTCTCTTCATCACCTCCTTCACTCTCAGATACCTTTTCTTGATCCTCACCCTCACTTTCAGAGTCCTCTTCTTCACTAAGATTTTCTTCTTCTGCAGAATCATTACCCTGTTCACCTGTCTTATCATCTGTATCACTCTCCTTTTCATCTCCAGATGCTCCCTCATTCTCAGTCTTTTCTTCTTCATTGGCTATGTTTTGAGCATCATGCTCCTCATGATTGTTCACAGCTTCTTCTTTTTCACCCCCATAATCTTCCACATCCTCAATCCAACTAAAAGAAAGGCCATCAGAATCCTTCTTTTGCACAGGTTCTTTACTTCCTTCCCCCTCAACTACAGGCTCCACAACCATAGTATCTACCTCCTTCCCCAAATCCCTTGCACCCTTTTATATAATGAATTTCTCCACTAATGCCTTCTCACTCGTGGGTGGGAGAGTATCTACGGGTGCAACATCTATAGCAGACACCAAAACATCTAATTTGAAAGGAAGATGTTGTACCTGATCAATAGTGACCGTCACCGATTCCCCCTGAACCACAGATTCCTTGGCTACAGTGTCACCCTGCGTAGCTGCATCACGCACTTTCTTGACAGATTTTCTTGGAGTGGCCTTGACCTTTGTTGACTTAGGGGTATTTTTCGCAGTAAGCTCAGGTGCATGGGTGGTTGATTTTGGAGGAGGGGATACAGTGGATGTGTGAATGATAGGAACAACATCAACAGTAGGAACATGGGATAATGATGTAGGTATAGTGGAGGATATCGAAGGAGAAGGAACAGGTGTGGGTGTGGGTTTCCTTGATGGCTTGGTATTTTTCTTCGATTTGGGCTTCATGATTTTGGGTTTTGCTTCATCCTTGATTGATGATTTGGCTTTAGAGGGTGTTTGACTAGCTTTAAGCATGTGATCAGATGAGAGACTCAAAGAAGAGAAAGAGAGAATTAGTTCTTGATAACTGCTTTTGATTCTTGCTTAGGGTTTGAGGGAAACAGTGAGGTCCGAGAAGCTATTCATAAGAGCCTTTTAAAGACGTTACTCCTGATTTGACTAGAAGAGAGAAGGTGATCGAATTTGAGTTCTAACGGGACTCTTGTAACAATTACTTTGACTGTTAGGATTTCAGGAGTAATTGAACTCTAATTGCACTAGGATTCTCCCTTACTCTTTGACTAGAAGACAATTGGAAGTGATGCCAACAGAGTTAGAAATCTGAGTATAGCAATAATTTTAGGATATAAAGTTCTAGTGACTTAAGACAGTATGGTACATACCTGAGTTAAAGAACCAACTCCTTATTTGTTTCTGCAATAAAGTTTCAGCACTTCATATTAGTATCATGCTACACAGTTATTAGCCAGATTTTCCAAGCGTGTGAGCTTAATACAAGCACAAAGCTAAATCAAACACATTGTACTTGATTATCTACATCTAATTATGCCTTTTCTAGCCACTCAATTCAACTTAGTGGGAAGAGTTAATTAGACCTAGTTCTAGTTTATTCCTTTCAAAGTGATCCCTACTGAGAGCTTTAGTAAAAATATCAGCAATTTGATCTTCAGTTTTACAAAAGTTAATTGAGATATTCCCATTTTCAACATTGTCTCTAAGAAAGTGATGTCTAATGTCAGTGTGCTTGGTTCTCTTGTGCTGACATAGATTTTTAGCAATGTTTATGGCACTAGTGTTATCATGGAAAATAGGAACACAATCAACAAATATACCATAGTCCCTTAGTTGTTGTCTTATCCATAGCAACTGAGCACAGCAGGATGCTTCTGCCACATATTAAGCCTCAGCTATAGATAAGGCGACTGAGTTTTGCTTCTTGGTTCCCCAAGACACCAGACAAGAACCTAGAAAATGAGCTGTTCCTAAAGTGCTTTTCCTATCAACATGAAAACCTGCATATTCAGCATTAACATAACCAACTAGATCAAAGCTATACCCTCTGGGATACCATAGAGAGAGGTCAAGGGTTTCCTTGAGATATCTTAGTATCCTTTTGGCAGCCTTCAGGTGAGATTCCTTAGGATTTTTCCTGAAATCTTGCACATAATCCCACACTGAACACTATATCGGGCCATGCTTGCGGTGAGGCACAACAGTGACCCAATCATTCCTCTATATAGTTTTTGCTCCGCATTTTTCCCTTCTTCATCAAGGTCCAGCTTTGTTGCAGTTGCAATGGGTGTGTCAATGGACTTAGAGGAATCCATGTTGAACTTCTTCAGTAGTTCTTTGATAAATTTCTACTAATGTATCATGGTTCCAGTAGGTGTTTGCTTGATTTTCAGCCCTAGAAAGAAGTTCAATTCACCCATCATGCTCACTTCAAACTCATTTCCCATCATCTCGGCAAATTCCTGGCACATTGCTTCATTGGTATCCTTAAATATAATGTCATCCACATACACTTGCATAATCAAATATTCTTCCTTCTACTCCTTAGAATAGAGTGTTGTCCGCCTTTCCTCTTACAAAGTTGTTGGCTAAGAGGAATTTTGAGAGCCTTTCATACCAAGCTCTTTGAGCCTGTGTCAGTCCATTAAGAGCTTTATCTAGTTTGAACCCATCATCGGGAAATTCTTCACTTTCAAATCCAGGAGGTTGTTTGACAAATACTTCCTCCTTCAGGTAACCATTCAAAAAGGCACTCTTTACATCCATCTGATATAAAGTGAACTCCATGCGAGCAGCAAAGGCTATCAGCATTCTTATAGCCTCCATTCTAGCTACAGGTACAAATGTCTCATCGTAGTCAATGTCCTCCTCTTGATTGTATCCCTGAACCACCAGTCTGGCCTTGTTCCTTGTGATATTTCCTTGTTCACCCAACTGTTTATGAACTCCCATCTAGTACCCTATGACAGTTATGTTCTTGGGTTTCTGTACCAGGTGCCAGACCTTGCTTCTCTCAAATTGATTTAGCTCCTCTTGCATGGTTATGATCCAGTCTGGATCCTTTAGAGCTTTTTTGATGGTCTTAGGTTCAACCTGTGAGAGGAATGTTGTGAGTGCACATAGATTTCTTAGAGAAGACCTGGTTTGCACCCTTGCATTTGGATTTGAGATGATATTATCAAGAGGATGTGAGCTTTGATGCTTCCATGGTCTGATCTGTATACCCAAAGAAAATTCACCCGAGGAGTGACCCAAAGAAGCAGGTTCAGTAGGTGTGGCTTCATTAGTCTTGCCAGCAGTTAGAGTAGTTCTTTCATCTTCTTGTTCCTCATGATCACTGTCAATTTCCTTGTAGTTTTCATATCCATCTTAATACTGAGGTTCAAATTCCTTTGTATCTCCATCACCAATGAATCCTATGTCATAATCTTCATCTTGCAGACCCTTCTCAACTAAATTGTTAGATTCATCAAAAATAATATGAATATTTTCTTCCACACACATAGTTCTTTTATTAAAAACCGTATAGGCCTTACTATGTGGAGAGTAACCCAAGAAAATCCCTCATCACTTCTGTCATCAAACTTACCTAGAGCTTCTTTCCCATTATTATACACAAAACATTTGCACCCAAAGGCTCTCAGGTGAGTGATGTTGGGTTTTCTTCCTCGAAGTAACTCATAGGGAGTTTTCTCAAGAATGGGTCTGAACATGCATCAATTTACTAGGTAGCAAACAGTATTGATTTCCTCAGCCCAGAAGCTCTTAGGTAGTCCACAAGCAATCGATATGGTCCTCCCCATGTCTTCTAAGGATATATTCTTTCTTTCTACAACCCCATTTTTTGTGGAGTTCTAGGTGCAGAGAAATTAATACCATGTGAGCCACAGAACTCAAGGAATTTTAAATTTTCAAATTCAGTTCCACGGTCAGTTCTTATACTTAATACATTGCACCCTAGGTTTTGTTGAATCATTCTGACAAATACACATAAAACATCAAAGGTTTCATCTTGAGATCCCAAAAACAAAGTCCACGTATATTGGACAAGTCATCAAGAATCACAAACACATACCTTTTACCTCCTCTGCTCCTTATTCTCATTGGTCCACATAGGTCCATGTGAAGGAGTTCCAGAGGTTTAGAAGTACTTACAAACTTTTTAGATTTAAAAGATGACCTTACATGTTTTCCTCTAACACATGCATCACACACTGTCAGAGGTGAACTCAACTTTAGGTAGCCCAAGGACCAAGTCCTTTGCTGCTAACTTGTTGAGTTCAGAGAGACTAGCATGTATAAGTCTTCTATGCCATAGCAGTGGATCATATTCCACTATACTCAAGCATATGTGCTCACTCTGGGGAAGTGACATAATCAATATCTTGTAGACATTGTTATGTATCGTACCCTTTAACACAATTTCATGAGTATCAAGCTTAGTGACAGTGCAAATTCTAAAATTGAATTTTAGCTCATTTCTTTTGTCGCACATTTGAGAGATGCTAAGAAGATTGTATTTAAGACCTACCACATAATGCACATCTTCTATAGCATAAGAGTGACTTGCCAACCTTGCCAATACCTGTTATCTGGCCCTTTTTGCCATTTTCAAATGACACACTCCCTCCTTGGAAGGATGTCAGTGAGAGAAAGTTTTTCTTTTCTCAGTCATATGTCTTGAGCATTCACTGTTTAGATACCAGTCCTGATTGTTTCCTCTCACCTTAGCCTGCACCAAAATTCAAAGTTAGTTTCGGGAACCAAGACAAGCTTGGGTCCCCTTTTTGTTGGAAAAATGATGAATCAGATCCCGTCTTACCCAGAAGGGGGGAGGATTAGAAGATATTTTTTTGTTAACCTTAATCCACTTAGTATGGACAGGAGGATTAACCTTTGGTTCCTCTTCATTCTTCACATTTTTAGCAATACCAAAGGTGCTTCTAAACTGAGCATGAATTAAGGTAGGACAAGTGTCTCTAAAGTGTCCTACTCTCCCACAATGAATGCACATGTTATTATCAGAAATTCCTACATACTTTGAGTCACATTTAGGGACAGATTTTTTATAGCCAATTCCAGATTTGTTAGAGCTACAATTTTCATTCAGCCAATTTAAGGCATCAGAAGATCTATACGATTTGCTTAGTCTAGAGAATTCATAATTAGCCTTTTCTAGGTTTTCATGCAGGACTTTATTTCTACATTTAGCATCCCAAAGAATATCATTAGCAATTTTTAAGTCCTTTTCAAGCTTATCCTGCAGATCTCTCATTTTTCCTTTGCCATGTATATCAGGAGACTTCTCATTCTTAGAAGTAAGCTCAAGAACCTGGTTCTTAAGTGTAACGAATAGAAATTCCCACCTTCGGTACCATGATGGCGCCTAACATTTCATTTGCTATGCAATCCAACGTTAGAATAGGTTTTTAGCCATTTTCAACAATTTAATTTAAATAATAACCAAGAACTGAAATAACTGAAATAGAGTGAGAAAATCACAACAACTGCGATATCTAGATACAATCCCAGAACTGGTGTCACAAGTGCACGAGCGACTAGAATAATACAAATAATGGTTTGGATGAAAGTAAAATTGTCTGAAATGAAATAAAAACTAAAATAAGGTAGAAGGGGATTTCAGGACTGCGAACGCTGAGCAGCTATACTTCAAGTCTCTATCGGGAATCTACTGACCGCTACTAGGACCGACTCCAAAATCTGCATAAGAAGTGCAGAGTGTAGTATGAGTACAATCGACCCCATGTACTCTGTAAGTGCCGAGCCTAACCTCCGCGAAGTAGTGACGAGGCTAAGGTGGATCACATACAATAACCTGTATGCAGTATAATAATAATAACAATAAAGGAAACACAGAAAAGATAAGGCAGTTAACTAATGAAAATAAACTCAATCCTTGAATCAGTAAAACCAAAAACATCGTTCCTTAGAACCTCGTACGGAAACACTGAAAGCTAACACAATGCAACAATGAATATAAAACACACAATCTGTTGCGGCGCCCAACCCGATCCCACCGTGCAAACACAATCCTCCCTTATTTCTCCATATCAATTATCAAGAATAACATATAAAATCCGTTTCGGCGCGCAATCCGATCCCACCATATAATCAGAATCAATATCATAATCCTTATTTCACCATATCGAAATAACATATAGAATTCGTTGCGCGTGCAACCCGAGCCCGCTATATCGATATAAATCCTCCCTTATTCCACCCGTTACAACGTGCAACCCAATCCCTAACCAAAATCAATAAATATAATCAATTCAACAACTCAATTCCCGATTAAAGAATCGTGAAAACAAAGTCATAAAGGAACCTTGTACTAAAACAAGAAATGCTACACCTAACACAAAGTAACAAAAATCCAAATATATGACAATTAAAGTGTACAAGTAAGACAGTGAAGGCAAGAAGCAATTAATCATGGAAGCATGGAAGAAACGAATATTTTAATACAAGAATAATAAGTGACAAGTAGCAAGTTAAGGCATAGAGAGCAATGTAAAGCATGCAACAGTAAAACATGGAATAAAATAATTAATAAAATACGAGAAATCATGAAGACAACTATTTTGACGGCATATATACACTCGTCACCCTCGCATATATGCCGCTACACATGTAATTCACATAACAGATAGCTCAAGGGTTTCTAATTCCCTCAAATAAAGGTTAGACACAACACTTACCTAGCTCCGTAAGTAAATCAAAGCTCAACCGGGCTTTCCTCTAAAATTCATCTCTGAACCAACCGAATCTAACCAAAATTGACTTAATATCAACAACCAATGCTAAGGAAATCAATTACAATACATAAAAGTAGTGTTTCTAGACAAGCTTCTGTAGAGCAGATCCTTTGCTTTAGCATTTTTCTGAACTAGCTGACTATCTTCCTCATCGTATTCCTCTTCTTTTTTGTTGCACTTGTTATCTTCACTATCCATTTTGGTTGGGAGAACAGTTACCCATAGGCCAAAGTCAGTAGCATAAAGAAATGTTTCTATACGCATCTTCTATTCATCATAGTGGTGTTCATCAAACAAATGAGGTCTTCCATATGCATTCCAAGTTGGGGGTTCTATCTTCACAGCTTGGTGTTTATCAATCACAATATAGAGAGTTATAGCCTCATCCTCCTTTTCTTCATCTTGATCACTTCTACTGTCCTCATATGCTGCCAAGCATGCCTGTTTCATTACTTCAGTAAATCCTTTTCCTAGGATTTTTCCTTTGTTGGAACCATTTTCTATCATCTTCTCCCGTTTCTCTTTTTCAGCTTGTTCTTTCCTCCGCTCAATTTCCCACATTGGATAGTCCTTGACCATGTGATCTAGCTTGCCACACTTGTAGCACCCATCATAGTTAGCTTTGTTGATCTGCTTGGGCTTTCTACTGGTCTCTCTTGGATGCGCTTTTGGAATTCTTCATGAACCTCTTGAACTTGGCAAACATTGCTAGATCGGGATCATCATAGTCAGATTCATCATCCTCAAACTCTTTAAGAACCAAGGCCTTATCCTTCTTTGGTTCTTCCTTGCGCAATTCCATCTTTCTCATTTCATGAGTTTTTAAGTTTCCAACCAACTTATCAAGTGAGATTTTGTCCAATTTCTTGGCTTCCTGGATTGCAGTGACTTTTGATTCCCATGAAGCTGGAAGGATCCTTAGAACTTTGCTAACCAATTTTTCTGAGTTAAACACCTTTCCAAGTGATTTCAGTTTATTAGTTATTGTAGTGAACTTAGTCATCATATCCTAGATGGGCTCAGACTCCTTCATGGAGAAAAGCTCCTAGTTTCTCATGAGTAGCTCAATCCTTAATCTTTTTACTTGGTTTGTTCCTTCATAAGCAGTTTGGAGTGCATCCCATATATTTGCTTCGCATTAGAGCACACATAAATTCTATTGTACTTATCAGGACTAAGTTCACAGATAAGGATTTTCTTAGCCTTTGCATTCTTCTCCATCATTCTGAAATCTGCTGCCACAAATTCGGATGGGCCCTTAGGAACTGTTTCATTTTGTGCATTTTGTTTAGTAGGAATCAAAGGACCTTAGTTCACTATGGTCTATAGTTCATAGTCTTCAGCTGTCACGAAGTCTTCCATTCTTGCTTTCCACCAATTGTAATATTTTTCATTGAACAGGGGTGGTATGGTAGTTGATTGTCCTTCATCAATTCCAGGTGGAGCACTCATATTGCTTTCAAGATCTCTCTAGGTGTTAGCCGTGTAAATGAGAGAACCTGCTCTGATACCAATTGTTAATTTGAGTGCCCGTATGGATTACTAAAGAACTTGGTTCTTTACCGTGTTCTTAAGCGTAAAGTAAACAAGCAATAAAATGAGCACAGTAATTTTTACGTAAAAAATCAGCCGGCTCAAAACGTGCAAAAACCATGACATTTTAACTCCAACTCCACTAGAACATTGAGCCAAAATGTATCAATTACAAGACTTTAATTAAATGTTATTCACTACTCTTACTACTCCTATGTGATTCACAAGTCACTCTAACTTGTAAAGCAAAATACACTCCAATTCACTAATTGTTTGTGACACTTAATTACAACTCAATTTCCTAAAACATATTCACTAGACTGACTCAGGAAGAATACAATGCAAGTACTCGACTCGAGTAAACGACTTATGACTCTTTAGTTGATGTGTGAAAGGATAGTTCAGAAGTCCAAAGCCGATCATATTTAAAACGCTTCAACTTAAGATCTTCTAGGAGTCCTATTCATAGTCAACTTCCTCTTTAATAGGACTCCTACTGCTTTAAGAATTCCACAAGCTTTGGGACTTTTGTCTCTGACTGAATTATCCGTATCTTCTTGAGCAATGACCCTTATCACTTATAGCAGCCTACTTCCACCAAACTCGGACCTGGGTAACTTTGAGATAAAGTTACTGTCTTGTACAAACGTATAAGTATCAAAATGAGGAGCTGATTCTTTCTCCCGAGGAGCTGGGTTTAATTAAGCAGCTACATTGAGACCTGATTTTTTTGAATATTTAATCATACTTTGTCAATCATCAAAACTTCAATACTCAACAGTATAGTTTGTTCGGAGAAGAAAAATAATGAATGGTTGAGGACCTGATTTTTTTGAATATTTAATCATACTTTGTCAATCATCAAAACTTCAATACTCAATAGTATAGTTTGTTCGGAGAAGAAAAATAATGAACGGTGAAATATAGGTGAAGTGGCTTATAAAACAAAGTAGGAACAACTAATAATTAACTTGAAAAGAACCTAGTTAACTAGATTAAAATTATGGAAGATGAAAAATTATAATTCTGACAAGCCCCAGATGCCAAATTTTGAGAATATTGATCAACAAAAATATGGAACTTAGTTTACGCTGTAAAAGCAGTACCTGGGGGGTATGTTAATTATAAATATTCTAGTAGTTGAGTTCATGAAATTAGCTTACATTTCTAACATGGATTTATGCAGCAGCATATTTACTTCATTATTTGATAGAGTTAAGTAATCCTAAAGTGAGATAGGTAATTTATCAAAATAAATTACACTGGTAACATTAAAAAAAATAAGAATTAACCTAAATAGTAGTCCACTCAAGTACTTAAACTAAAAATAGTCAGCAAATATATAATATATGTATAACCTATATATAATATGTGTATAGTCATATATAACTAGTGTGTAATCTATAAATACCGGCTAGAAAAAGTAAGTAGTGAAACTGGCTGGCTATTTATGTAAAACAAAAATTGCATTACAAGCGCATATAACTTAAGTCCTATTTGAAATTATATAAAAGCCACGTACAATTCACTAGTCGCCGGAAAAGAAAAAACTTTAACTTTTATACACTAAACATCAAAAATAATTATGTCAGTTATGAAATAATTATATAATACATATAAATATTAATTAATTGACAACCTGATAAAAATTATACTAGCTGATCCGTTATCCCATGTTAAATTATGCTAAGCGTGTAATTTTTTTTAACAAAAGATCATCATCGAGGTATTCAAGATTCTAGCGCCGAGTTACCGAAAATTAAGATTTAAGTGGTTCAATAGCTTATGAGAGATTATAGTAGTGTTTTAAAAGGTGCGGACATAAAGGGAATGGCGTTTTATATATATTTCGGCGATGCGTAACCGAGATACGAGGCGTAAGCCCCATAGGTATTTAATTTTTAATATTTTATAAAATAACATAATTACAGTAAATATTTATATATATATATATATATATATATATATATATATATATATATATATATATATATATATGTATATATGCTCCATCCCCACAAAAAACTAGTCAAAACAATCTATTATACGCTATTTAGAAGCACAACTAACTTGAGTCGAAAAGAATAAAGTTTTCTACATGGAGGACAAAAAGGATGACTAACCTGTAAACTATGAACTTGCTGCTATGGAAAAAAATGGAGTTCTCTTTGTATTTGTAAAAAAAATTTGAATATTCATTGCTTTTGGGAGATATTAGCAGACTAGCGGACAAGATAATGAATTGGGAAAGATCATGAATTAGGGCTTCAATCAATAAAAAAGGTGTTGACTTTTAAATTTAATACATTTCAGTTTCTTTTTAAAATTTTTGAGTAATTACCAAGCTGACTTTTATGAATTTGGATATTATATGAAGGACTTATTCAAGAAATTTTATTTTAATTTGAAAAAGTCTCTATGGCTTACGCATCACTAAAAAAACGCGTCTCAAACACCGGGGTGTATGTTCCGAATTGCTGGGCGTACGTCTCTTGAGACTTTCGTCCCACACCATCGCCTCAGGGCGTTTTGGTATACCTCACTCCAAGGCTCGCCCTGAAAATGCCTTTTAAAACACAGGTTATCAGTGATCACAACACAAGGAAAAGAGAGAGCATTGGTCACCATCAAAAGTTATGAAGGGATAATAAGTATCTTTTCATTTTTAATTAAAAAAGTTTGAATTCAAGTTTTGAAATAGCATCGTCTTTGGTAAAAACTATCTTATCCTTAAAAATAAGATTTTTCAGCGCAAATTCAGATTCAACAATGGAAATACCGAAAATCAAGCGGAAAACAAAAAAGAGAGGGAGCATTGGTCCAATTCCGTATAGGACAATTATGATTATTTGAGTTTGAAGGAATTACGCTTTGCTTAGTGACATCTTTTCGGAGATCGTTAAGCGTTAAATTTGTAATTAAAGCTACGTATTGATTCTTTTTGGATGCTTAGCTATTTTTGTTGGACTTTAATAAGACAAAGCATTTAGTCAAATATATCAAACCAAAATGTATTTAAAAAAAATTTGCTCAAAAGACTTAACAAATGTTCTCCAGAAATATTTTCTTGAAAACTATAACATAAGCACACAATTTTTTTAAAAATTATTTTTCACAAAAAGTTTCTAAAGAAGTAACTTTTCCACAAACTAAACTAAAATTGCACCAAACACCGCTCCCCACATCCAAATGTGGGAAGCAAAGGATATTCTCAAAAAGCAAAAGAGGAGAAGGAAAAATGAAAAGGAGAAGATGTTCTCGGAAAAAAAAATCTCAATCTAAACAAAAAACTTTTGTTCAAAAAATAATTTAAACTAATTTCTTTACAAAATAAACCAAAATGAAATCCATCTCTTCATCCAAAATCCAAATGGGATCGTTGACTATAAGGGAGAGTCTTATCCAAACACTGACATACACGTACATGCCAATACCATCATTTCAAAAAAATATTATTCATCGGTTTCAATTTAAATGAGATAGTACAATTTTAAAAAAAAGAAAAAATTTAAAATTTGTGAACTTAAAAATTCAAGAGATAAAAACTTTATGGGTCCATGAAATTTTTGTGATTATAAAATTTTTTATTAAAAATAAAATGAGTAAAATAAAAAATTTAAAATTAAATTATTTTTAAATTAAAATACATCATTAATTTTGAAACAGATAAAAAATAGTACCTCGTCAAATTTGAAACGGAAGAGTATTCATCTTCAACACATTCACCAAACAGTATTAATTTATTATAGTTTTAATTAATTGTTTGAAATAATAAAACATACATTAATTGATCGAGCGCGTGGGAACAAAATTATTAATGAAGAGACGTTGCCCTAGCCTAATGACACATACGTGGGTCGCTCTCTTCACTTTAGGCATCAACTCTTTCTCTCTTTTCTCGCCTTCACAGATAGACACGAATGTTTCCCACACAATAAAAGCCATTTTCAAAATCTCTCTCAAAAACAGCTCAAAGTTCGAAAAGCTCTCTCTCTCTCTCTGCTAATCCACTTGTCAACTACACTTTATTCTACTTGTTATTCTTGTTTATCAATCTTGACATATATTTGAAGTTTATTCCTTTCTGTTATATGCGAAGTTTAGAAGGAAAGCAAGAAATATGGATTCTTTAGCACTTGATGATATAATCAATCGGTTGCTTGAAGTTCGGGGTAGGCCTGGTAAACAAGTGCAACTTTCTGAGGCAGAAATCAGACACCTTTGTCTAAAGTCCAAAGAAATTTTGTTGCAGCAGCCCAATCTTCTTGAGCTCGACGCACCCATCAAGATCTGCGGTACTACTCCTTAGCTTTAGATTTTTGTGGGATTTTTTTTGTTACTTTCAATTTGATTGTTACTATTTTTAATTTGAGTGGAATTGGAGTTCCTTGTAGTGGGTTTTAGTTGATTCTGCAACTTCTTAAAATATAATATTTGGTTGTTGACTGGAAATGGCTTTGAGCGGTTTAAAGTGGATACGTCTTGCTTTGGTCTTCGTTAGGGTTACGTTCTGTTACTATAATCAATGCTAAGGTGTATGATTTTCTCATGCGTCACTTACTTTAAATGCAACTAAGCACTGAAAATGGTCCACAAGATAAATTTCAAGGTAAAACATTTTCTACGAAGTCCATTTCCCCTCCATGTCAAATGCACCCAAATTGCATCAATATAGTGATGTTCATAATTAGTTTGAAGGTTGTTATTACTGCTCAGTATGGATTACAGTTGTTGTATTCAACTTAATCTATGAGGCCAATAGTTTTTAGTTAGCAAGAAGAGTATGGGTAGGAAGGAATCGGCTTGCTTTAGAGATAATTTGCATTCCGGACGCCCTGCTAGTACTTGATAGATGAGCTCAATTCTAGTGCATAGGGTGATAGCACGAGGATTAAACCCTTATCTGTGAATGATACCTCTTACTGCTAAGTGGTTTTGTTCTTATTACTTATATCTATATAATTGGACAGTTTCTCTCTAGTTGTCTACACCTGGCATATCAAATATTGAAACTGGCCTTCGGCTGATAATCTCATTCATGGTGCTCTTCCCACTTTATTATCGATGATTCGTCTGAGAGTATCTTGAGTAGTCCTTGCTCCTCTTAATGTGCCTAAGCCAGAGTAAGGGGCTTCTCATCAACACTATGTCTGGACTCTGGTCCACGGGACAAGATGTGCCTAGAAAAGGAAATGTTTGGATTACTTGCCTTATGTGAAAAATGTGTCCCCTCTGCTTTCCTTTTTACTTCTTAATGGAACTAGGAAAATAGCCCCTACGGCTCGTCTTTTTCTGCCTCTCCTCGTGCAAACCTAATTTCTCTCCTCAAATTTATTATCCAGAGTAGATGACATCTTTTAGCAGTCCTTTATTTTTTTCTCTTATATGGTCAAACTGAACGCTATGGAGTCGGGCATGAATTGCTCTCCTGAAGGGCATCTAATTGCTATTTAAATTTGTTATAGTTAATGTTAAGCAGATTTACAGTAATTAAAGTTAGGAGCAGCATCTCTAAGGTTTGCTTATTCTCTTTTCTCTTCAATGGTTGGGAGATGTACCTACACTAAAAGCTTTTAGCTTTGTCGTCCTATTAAAAGTGCAAGTAACAATGTTGAGAAATGAACTAAATCTTAATTAGAAATAGCAACATAATATTTTAGGTAATTTCCTTTCCTTGAATTTCTTCAGTTTGATTTATCCACTCAGTGTTTTGTTTACCTAATACAAAGCTAGTAGAAGAAAATGACCCTTTCCTGAGATTGGATGCACCTACCTTGATCAATTAAGCAAGTACCGTGCCCGGTCCATAGGTCAGTGGTTGTGTCCATTTGGTTACCTTCCTGTATGTTTAAACCACAAAAGCACTCCAATCACAGTGCTGCGTGTTTTCAAAGGCATCTCTTGTCGGGAGGTATTGGAACAATGAGCATAAGCATACCCTCTTGGAGAAATCTACTGAAGTGTAGTCTTTCTGCAGCGTTCACGGGATGATATTTTAAGAAGAGTTGTACAACAAGCAAATGGTATCTTTGGGTTTGGAAAAATGGTGGTTGATGATAGTTAGAAATGCATCATCTATTTACACTTTCAGTTATTTAGGTGAACTCATTGACTCTAAGCTGGTTTGGTTGGGTAATGATGTATGCTCTTGTATTTTATTGTGTTAGTAGTACCCACAAAGTAAGTTAATACCTTCTGTTGTGGTTAAAGTTCACAGTTGACGACTTCTGTTTTAATTGCATTTAGATCTGTGAGATTCAACTGAAGAGGTCTAGCTTTAATGTTCTTCGGATAATTGGTCCTGCGTGGAATAATTTAGCAAATATTGTCAATCAGTTTCTAATATCACCAAGATATCGGTAATAACGCCATCTAGTTAGATCAATCTGTGAGGTCATCGTTATTTCCTCTGACTGAAAGAACTTTGCTGAAAGAGCTAAGCCTGCTGTTGTATCCTGTGCTTCAAGTTGTGCATGCATCCTGCTCACTCTGTTATTTCCAATTGACCAAGATTTTTGTCTCTCAATCCCCTAAACACCCCCCGCCCCACAAAAGAACAAAAAAAAAAAAAAGGAAGTTTTTGGTAAACACTTGCTTTAGCTAATTTTTCCTTTGCATTATGTGGTCAGGGGATATCCATGGTCAATATTCAGATCTACTGAGGCTGTTTGAATATGGTGGATTACCTCCAAAATCCAATTACCTGTTCTTGGGTGATTATGTTGATAGGGGGAAGCAAAGTCTGGAAACGATATGCCTTCTTCTTGCATATAAAATAAAGTACCCTGAGAACTTTTTTCTTTTGAGGGGAAACCATGAATGTGCTTCCGTGAATCGTATATATGGATTCTATGATGAGTGCAAACGAAGGTTCAATGTTCGTTTATGGAAAGTATTCACAGATTGTTTTAACTGCCTCCCTGTGGCAGCTCTGATTGATGAAAAGATATTGTGCATGCATGGTGGACTCTCTCCTGATCTTAATCATTTGGATCAGATAAGGAACCTTCAACGACCTACTGATGTTCCTGAAACTGGGTTGCTCTGTGATCTTCTCTGGTCAGATCCTAGTAAAGATATTAAAGGGTGGGGAATGAATGACCGTGGAGTTTCTTACACCTTTGGCCCTGATAAGGTCACAGAGTTTCTTCAGAAGCTAGATCTTGATCTTGTTTGTCGTGCCCACCAGGTTTGAACTGGATATTACTTATAAAGTTTTTCTGGAATTTTGTTTCTTTAATCTTACTGGCTATGTGCGTAACTGCAGGTTGTGGAAGATGGATATGAATTTTTTGCTGATAGACAACTTGTGACGATTTTCTCAGCCCCTAATTATTGTGGAGAGTTTGACAATGCTGGTGCTATGATGAGTGTGGATGAGACCCTGATGTGTTCTTTTCAGATATTAAAGCCCGCAGAGAAGAAGCCAAAGTTTGGATTTGGGAGCACTACTACTGCTAAAAATGCAACTCCAGCAAAATCAAAGGTAAACCTATATCTGCAAGAGGCAACTTTTACTTGTCGATCCTAGTGGTATGCATGATTTATTTAACAGTTATTAACAACCCACCATCTATTGCAAGTGCATAAGTCAAAGGGTTATCATTTTTAATAAAAGTGCCCAGGAAACTTCGGTCCTCCATTTTCAAGCGCTAGATAAAGTTTGTAGAACCCATTCTTCTCAGTTCCTTCTGTAGTCTCTCTTTAGGAAGAAATAAAAATTGGGGTTTTCAATAGACAAACTATCTGAAATCCATTCGGACTAATTTCAGTAATTCTTTAACAGGAGAAATTTCAAATGTGAACTTATAACCTGCTTTTGCTGTTTTGACTCTCATACACGAATCATCAATAAAGTAAAAGGTGTTTTATTATTTTTCACCACCATCAGATTTTGATCAGTATTCAAGAGAATAATGTGTCCCTTGAAGTCATAATGCAAGAACGTCACGGATCTTTCTTCTTTCCCTGTTTCCTTATTGGACGGGTAAGAGAATCGTATTTTTGCCGCATTTGGTCAATGTCTCTAGGCATCTAAAGATCATTGTGTAGGCTACTTATGGAGTATATCACTATATCAAGTCGTCTCATGATCTTAGATGTGCAATTCAGTCAAGGCGATTATATAGATGTCGCATCTGTTTTATTGTGCAGTTGCTTGTAAAATTAAGGTATTTAACACAGTTGACGGTCACTCGATGACACTGATGTGATTGTGCCTCATAATGCCACTTTAACAATGATTATCTAAACTTCGTTGCAGTCATTTCTTGGTAAAATTGGATGAGATGAACAAATCCAGTATCAACGTCAACTAGCTCTCTTAGCTCCATCACATGTAGATGGAGGCTCGGGTTTGGAAGCATTGCAGTAGAGAAGAATATCCATTCCCAAGATTCGAGTCGGGAAATCTGTAATAATTTTGATTTGTCATGTATAATATAAACCAATCCAGTGATGCGAGCTCTATGGTTCACCAGCAAAAGATTTTCTAACCCTTTTAGTCTATTCATGGATCTTTCCTGCTGCAGTCTGATATAGGGAACAAAGGTTACCCTTTGTGTTAAATATCCTGGATCTCTGTTCTTTTTGATTCTTATGTTTCTCTTCTAGTGGTTCAACCTTCTGTAGAGTTGGCAATTATTTTTTAAACTGAAGAATTATTAAACTATCAACTGAACCCTAAAGTAGAGTTTTTGACTCAGCTTGTCTGTTATCTATGGTAGTAGGTTCATTTTTGTCCTTTAAATATAACTGAGAGCATCTTTAATTCATTAACTTTGCTAAAGTGGAGCACCTTTAGTATCACTAACAAAATCAAGTTAAAAACTAATAGAAGGGGCAAATTTCCTAACGGTGCTTTCCGTGCAGCTCCTTAAATGAGATCCCTATGGGTTTTGTAATTTTATTAGTTTAAAATAGTGACAACCCCACCTTTAACCAAGGAGTAATCAATGTAGGAAACATATTTTTTTAAATTAACTATCATATGTGAAGATTTCTAACTAACAGTGTTATCCTTTTTCTTGACTGAGGCACATTTTCTTCCTTCTTCCTTCTTTATTTCTTAGGATAAGGTGAAACTAATTTAACCTTTATCAATAGCAGTTGTATAAACCTTTATTAATAGTAGTTGTAGAGATCAAAGAATGAGTAACGGTTGATGGAACCAACATTCAATTCGGATTCACGCATGGAATTGATGAAACCATCGTGCTTAATGTTAGTAATAGTGGTTTGAAATAGAATTTTGATGTCAGTAGTGAAATAAAGATTGAGTACTAAGACTGGGCGAGTAATTGCTAAGAAATACCTCTTACTGAAGGTGAAATTAAAGCGCCGATTAAAGGAAAATCGGTCCTTGCTGCCGTCGATTTGGAATGTGGAGCGAAGTGGAGACTTGGGATGGTCATTTACAGGTTTGTTTTGCTGGATCAAGTTCTCTCGATCATCTTCTTCATCAGATGATTCTTTGTCCCTCATCATCTTGTTACAGATTTTGAATGTGTATTTGGCAACTTTGATGTGGAATATTTCTTATACTCTACGCTGTCACTGTAAACTGAGGGGAGTATGTATTTTTGTTGACGGTGAGCTAAGAACAGTGATAAGATATGTTTGGTGTGTGGTCCCGTCAAGTAAACAATTGCTAACTGTGATTTGTAAAGGATTTCTAAGAAGGAAGGGTGTGGCCGAAGGAAGTACTACTAAATTAAACATGAGAGCGCAGTAAGTCGTCGTTTGTCGGTAGAAAAAAATGACCCGCCATATCATTTGAGAAGCTTCAGAGAAAACACCGTTTGAAAATTTGTCCCTTCAGTTATTTTTAAATTTGGTTATGTTAGTGAGATTAAAGGTGCTCCACTTTAGCAAAGTTAAGGGACTAAAGATGCCCTGGATGAAGGACAAAAATGAACCTACTCTCATGAATAAGGGACAATTTTAGTCAAAAATTACTCCCCTAAAGTATATCAACAAACATCCATCTTGTATAACGTAGGATAAATTGATTAACTACAGGTTGAATTATAGCAATAATCTTGTGAAAGTAATAACATAATTTCAGTTTCCCAATTATGCAATGGTCTTTATTCATTTTTTTTCTCCCTTTATGAATTGTAATTATGGTTGAACATACATGCTCTACCAAGGAAGCTCTTATGAGTACTTCGTTTAGTCAAATATTATGTACTTCTTGTGTTCCTTTTTGTATGACTTTCTTTTTGTTCCAATATGTTTCTATCTTTCTATCTTTAAAAATAACTTAGTAATTTTAAACTGGAGTATACAATCCAGTACTGGTCCAACAATTGATCTTGTTGCACATGTGACTGTTATCTTTGCTAAGCCAAAGTTGTTGAAATCTGCTTTCCGTGTCATTGTCCTTGCTTTTGTACCTCACGTTGTACTTCAACCTAAATCCTTTTCTTAATATGAAAATAAGCTAAACGTTTAAACCCTTTGCTTCTCCCAAAAGGCACTCAAAAGAATTTTCTCCAATTGTTATTATCCAATGAACACAAAATTTGTGGTTGATGGCACCTATTACAGTTTGTTTAGATGGTCCAATTTTGATTTTGAAGAGATTGAATGCTCTATAGGGTCTTCGGACCATTCAAATATTAGTAGAATGACTTATCAATTGCTTTTAATTTGCTGTGAGATGTATTGGCTGCATATCACATAGGGATAGAAAAGTCGAACTTATACATTAAAGTTATTTATATTTGGTTATCCCATATTTTCTTTACGTTTTAATAGTGTTCTGATCATTTAGAGTCTAGATATATTATCCTTTTATCTTACAAATAGGAACTACCGACAGTAAGGAACTTATTCTGATTTATAGTTTAACCTTTCGTTGCTAAATGATGGACTAATAGTAGAAGTATTTTCATATTCTCAGAAAACAAAGTTCATATTGGAATCTCAGAGTTTTGTGAGTGAGACATATTCCATATGCAGTTGTCCATGAGAATAGTATTGAATATGGTGTAGTAGTAGTAATGTTGGGATTAGTTATGCTGGAATTAGTTATACCTGAATAATTATACTGAGATTATTTCTCGTCAATTGTTTGGTTTGATGTATTAAAATAAGCATGCATTGTGTAATTTTAAAAAAAAAAATCATTTGTTTACAATACCCTCCAAAAACATAGGAAAGGATTTAGAAAAGGTTTTGAGAGGGCATTCTGTTTTTATACATGCATATTCATGTATTAAAAATTATGGCATTGCTAATGCTATGGTTTGTTATGTATATGAATAGTACTGAATAGAGTGTATATCATTATTTATATATTAAAACATACTACCAAAAAAAGAATTAATAATATCAAAGGTGATACATATATTATTTTACTTAATACATCCTCCTCGACCCCAAAGTGATCAGTGATCTTTTTACTATACTCACAAAGACAAAAAGAAGCAGGGGCGAAAAAGAAGAGGAACTTTCACTTTCATTGTTGCTTCTTTTGAATTATTTCTCTTATAGTATAAGACACGAAAAATTCATGAACATTATTTTATTCTCTTGATGATACTCTCCTTGTCGGAACTTGCTTTGGTGTCTTATCCATATATGCTAGAAAACTTACTCCATCCAATGTTTACAATATTTTCCTATATATTTCTTTGAGATTGAACGTTTTAATATTATTACATAAAGCAATTAATGGGGTTATTAGCATTATAATTGGTGGTTTAAGATTAAGATACATTCCATCAACTAACAGTTGTTGTGACTTTAGGTTTGTGGGAAACCAAATCACATTTTACTACCAAAGCAACTTTTGTGCCCCAATAGCATTCAAACTCCTCCTTTTGCTAACCGTTGAGCGTAATCAAAGGCTAACGAGACTCTGGTTTTGGCTTTATAACTTCTCAAAGGGTTCAAATCATTGCGCCACATAAAACTCATGTGGACCACATACAGGCCAACGAGCCCACTTCAAGTATTTGCACTGGCAAATGACAAAAAGTGCATTAGTCTCCTATTTGACGAACTTAATACTACTTTTTCGTCCTATTTTACATGAGGTTTGATGTACGAGGATCAAAGACGATGAAAAAAATCAATTTTATTTTTTTTCAAACGGCCTACCAACGTAATAAGAGAATGAGAGAGCTAATTTACTTGCTTGTACAGGCGAAGACCACTAGGTTAAAATGCGCCAGAGGAGTTTCGAGTAACTTTTTCTTTTATGCTTTGACAATCTGACCTAAAACTCTACCCTTTGCTTTGCCCGGAAACTTTTTAATTTTTTTGCGAAAAAACTACTTTAGAGGTCTTTTCAGTTTTTTCCCAAAATTTAAAAGCTTTGTATTTGTTGAAATTTTCAAAAGTTTGGATAAGTTTTGCAGCAAATTAAATTCAGTAGTTATTTAGAAGAAACGTCACAATGTGAATCCAGATATAAAATTCCGTTTTTCCTAAAACAAAATTGACATATTTCGAAATAATATAAGAACATATGTTACAATAGTTAATAATTTCACATATTTAGAATAATTTTAAAATTACAATAAATGAATTTTATTTTTCGTGTTATAAACGGTAATAGTATCACCTATAATATAGAGCAAACAAGTAAACCTCAAGTCCACAAGGAAGTTGGACCCCAACAGTCTTCTGGATTTTATTTTAATCCTTACGACGGGACGTAATCAAAGATCTGTACGGAGTTTCAAATTTGGCTGTTCCGTGATTATCGCCAACTCTTAGGGCTTTTCCTACCTTTTTTCTATACCCTATATACTATACTAGTAATTTGTTGCTTTCAACTTTCATCTAACGGCCACTAACGACCGTTCACCTATTATCTTTACCTTTTCTTTGGCTAATTAAAGGTAACAATAAATTCTCTTCTCGTGAAAGGCCAGATTTAAACATTTACTAGCACTGACGGTGACTTAATAGAAAAACTATCATATCCTTAATTGCTTATCTGGGCTATTAAACTATTTGCTTTAAATTGCCTTTTTGTGATTAACAGAATCTTTTCAAGAAATATTTTCGAAATCACATAAATTGTTATAAATACTATGTTGAAATAGTTAAAATAATAAGAATAAGAATAAAAATTGAGCTCGTATTATACATAATCAGTACTTATTAATTAATTCAGTGTAATCTTTCACAATAACTTTGAAAATGATTTATTTTCCTTTCCTCTTACATCCTTTCAAATTATCTTCTCCACCTTCAAAAAAGAAAATCTATCAATTTCTTCGACTGCTTAAGTTAAACACCTTATTTTTCCATGAAGATAACTAGAGCATCATTAACATATTATGTGTACCGTCGTGAGTATAATTCTAGTGCAACCATTTTTTAGCTACAAGTTATCTAAAGCTAAGTAACTGTTTGGAGTAAGTATAAATTGGTTATAATGAAGATAAGTAATAGCCTGTTTGTCAGCTTATTTTGAGAAGTGTTTTTTTTCAAAAGTGATTTTTTCAAAAGTATTTTTAGTGAGAAGCAATTTGTGTTTGACTAATTTATTTGAAAAGCACTTCTGAGCAGCAATTAGTGTTTGACCAAACTTTTAAAAACTGCTTTTAAGTGTATTTTTTTCAAAAATGCTTTTCAAAAAAGTAATTTTAGAGAGAAGCTACTTTTTTTCTATTTCTCCAAAACTACTTCTGCTTCTCCTCAAAAGCATTTTTTTCTTCTAAAAGTTTGACCAAACACTTTAACTTTAAAAAAAAAAATACTTTTTAAAGAAAAAAACACTTTTGACTCGAAAAAGCTTGGCAAAATATGCTATAAGTTGTTCGAACAAATTGTGCGCCTAAAAGATAGGAAATGAATGATACTATTAATCTTCCATTAAGATTATAATAATCTTCCTTAAGAGTTAACGCCGTCTTCCAAATCCGTTAAAAAATCTTCATATGGCTGCATCTCATTGGCCAAACCCCGCCACCGAATATTCTTCCATAAAATTCCTACACCCTCTCTTCTATAAAACCAACCCCCTATGAACGAAAAACTACTAGTCCAAAAATAAGTAAAAAACAAAATAAACGGAATGAGCGAGTTACTAAAGCGAAATTATCGTGCGAGCGAGGAGTTAGGAAGGGGACGTTTCGGCGCCGTTTACAAGTGTTACTCGGCGGCGACCGGCGACCTATTCGCCGTCAAGTCCATCGACAAGCGCCTCATCGCCGATGACTCCATCGACCGGCAATGCCTTTACAACGAAGCTAAAATCATGCACTTGCTTTCACCGAATCCTTACGTTGTTCGTCTCTTCGATGTCTACGAGGACGATACTCACCTAGATATGGTTTTAGAGCTCTGCAATTCCGGCGATTTGTTCCGACGCCTCAGTAGCCAACCGGTTTTCTCCGAGTCTGAAGCCGTTGATGTTATGGTACTCTTCCAGATCACCACAATCTCACTCGTTGCTGATCAAAAAGGAGAAATTTTACTTTTGCTTCGTATAATGGCTTGAATCAGGAACGATCTACGAAGCAGCACCTTGTTGAATTTTCGAAAATTGGAGGAGAAAGTAAATAGAATTTTTAATCGGCTTTTTTATTTTAATTTTTCGTAATGTCTGATAATTTTTCTGCATAATGTATGTATAGGTACCACTAATGAAGGCAATAGCGCACTGTCACCGGCTCGGCGTAGCTCACAGGGACATCAAACCGGATAACATTTTGTACAACAACTCAAACGAGCTGAAATTGGCTGATTTTGGCTCCGCTGAGTGGTTCCGTGAGGGGCAGCTGATGAGCGGCGTGGTTGGGACGCCGTATTACGTGGCGCCGGAGGTTTTAGCTGGTAGGAACTATAGTGAGAAGGTTGATATTTGGAGTGCTGGTGTTATTATGTATATAATGCTTGCCGGAATCCCGCCTTTTTATGGGGAATCGGCTACGGAGATCTTCGAGGCTGTTCTCAGAGCGAACCTTAGGTTTCCGACTAGGATCTTTCAGTCAGTGTCGCCGGCTGCGAAGGATTTGCTTCGGAGAATGCTCTCTAAAGACGTTTCTAGAAGATTCTCTGCTGAACAAGTCCTTAGTAAGTGTACTTCTCCTACTATATTATTTGTAAGCTTGTATTGACTCTACTACCACCTTTTACTATGATCTAACTTTTGTTATCAAAATTGATTACGTCGATTGGTAAATTTGATTTTACTTAGACACTTTAATCTTTCCTTATATCCTAATTAACCGGAAGATTTAGTAACGTCGTCTATTTCACTCCCCTGTTATGTTCTCCGTTGGTCTTCTGTTTTCTTTGAATTTTGAGATCTCTTATCCACTTCCTCACTTATGGATTGACAATCAGTTTGACTTTGACCAACTCTCAGAATAACCTTAGAATCATATTGCTTTTAATAGAGTTTAAGCTTATACACAGATAGGCAACATAATATTAAATTATAGATAAATTTGTTACATAATTTGTTACATAATTTGTGATAAAGTTCAATGATAGTGTCAAAGAAAAATCTTTCCACACTCCAGGTATTTAACTTTATCCTTTAAAATAATTTTAGTTAGATCTTTTTAGCAGAGTCATTTGTATATTTATCATTGTTTTTGGTTTTTTGATATCCATTTATTGTTATTGTAGTTACTGGATACTAAATTGTGTTAGTGTGGCGGTGATTAACAGGGCATACATGGATGACTGGCAATGGAGAAACTAGAACAGTTGCGCTATTTTAGCATCGAGGAGATTTGCGTCTGCCGATAAAAGATCATACCAATCGGATTTTTTGGTCCTAATGATCAGCAGCCGCGATGAGAGCAATCTGTTCGTCTAGATAGAATTAGTTACTCCTAGTAAATACTAGTTAGTATTGCTCCATATACTGTATAGCCACCAGCCTAGTAACTAGTAACTACCTACTTACCTACCTACCTACCTCGTTATCTTTGTGGGCTTCCATCTGCGTGAATTAACAGTTGATATTTGCGAGGTTTGAATGCAATTTCCATTATATTCCCTTCCTGCACTATATTTTTCTGTTTGCGAATGGGAAAGGAGATGACATGTATTACCTTCTTTCTTGGGGAGATTTAGCTGAATTATCTTCTTTTTTATATTCCTTTATTGTCTAATTTAGAAAGAAGATATTGCCCCTGACGTTTATTCAGTTTCCAAAAGGTTGTTTAAGAGTTCATATTTTTTGGCAATGATGTATATGAGATTTAAATTATATGCATTGGCATTGTAGAGATTTTTTACACTATTAATGTAGTTTTAGCCAATAATAATGGGCGAAATTCAAAAATAGTCAGATTTATAAGTGATAATTGAAAAATAGTCACATTTTTAAAAGTAATTGAAATTTAGCCACTTTTCATGTAAAAAATAAATCTGAACAAAAATACTGTTTACATGTGAACTTCAAGCATAACATGCTGGAATTTCATAATGTGCTGGGGTTCCTGGAAGTCCATACACATGTGCTCTGATCTCCAGTATATTATGCTGGAACTTCCCTTGTGTTGGAGTTCCAGCAGAATATGCTGAAAGTTCATACACAAGTGCTCCAATCTCCAGTATATTATGCTAGAACTTTCCGTATGTTGGAGTTCCAACATAATATACTGGAAGTTCATGCATATGTGCTCCAATCTCCAGTATATTATGTTGGAACTTTCTGTATTGCAGCAAAATAATGGTTATTTTTCAATGACTTTACAAACACTGGCTATTATTCAATTACCAGTCCGAAAACTGACTAGCCCGTGCTATTTTGATTATAATAATCGGTTAGCTATCATTTTTACAAGGTTATTAGTTAAAATTAAATTATAGTTACTTTACAAATGACTTAATTTGTAAATATTCTTATACTGCAAATGTATAGAACTTGAACTCAATATTTATAAAAAGAACAGATATTCTTATCTATTAAATCTATTCTTATCGAACAATCATTTCCTTAATGCGATCTTATCCAAACTTGGCGGGTACTAAGTAAACATCATGATGGAGTACCTTTTTTTGGCTTAAAACCATTTAGGTTAAGGAAAGTTGCGTTGAGCAGCTTTTTTTTTAAATTATTTATTATTTAAATATTAAATTATGAGTAGGAGGGAAATAGGAGAAAGGATTACAAAGTGAGAATAAGACTCTCGCCAATCTCGCCAATAAGATGAAAGTTCGGGTTATCAACCAACTAAGCTACTAAAATTTTCTGGCTGAACATTTTAATCCCTTGTTACACCTTTCTTTTCAAGGACTCTCCTATTGTCTTCTTCGAATATTTGTGTTACACTTTTATCCCCAAGGGTCCTAGACAATACTATATATGTGAAACTTGATCCTATTTTTTTTAGCATTAAGAGATATTTATTTATTTATAACAACTAGAACACAGGTGCTAGCGCACTTAGTCATTACTAGCGCCTCGATGGGCTATCGTTACGCCTCTTAGGGCATTTTCATTTCCTAAGGTAGTAAATTTATAACACAAATTATTCGAAATATTTATTACATAAACAAAATCTTCCTAGTCTTTGTGGTAGGCCTCTACCACAGTTTCAGGAGGTGAGACAAAAGTACATAATGTATTATGGTTGGGCTGCGTAAGAGCTTCCTTAGCCAAAAGATGTGCAATACTATTTGCTTCCCGAAAGTTATGCTTCACCACGATCTCCCTCATTTACATTGCCTGCTTCAATAACCACCTGCATTCATAGATTAAGTCACAGTAAGTTGGATAGTCTTCACGAAGAAAGCGTATGGCTACTTTTGTTGTGTCTGTTTCCACTTTGATTTGGGCTATTTTTGGCTGAGTATAATTTGGAGTGCTTGCTGCAGTGCTTCTCATTCTACTTGTGTTAATGCTGCTGCATGTGTTTTCTTGTGGTATACGACGACTCATTGGCCCTTGCGGTCGCGGATAACTCTGCCTACTCATCCTTGTAGGCCCTCGTTTTTTGAAAGCTCCATCGATATTAATCTTGTGCCATCTATTAGGAGGTGCCTGCCAATTGATGCTAATATTTCTTTTTAAAGTATGTGTTATCGGATTGGTCGCTAAGTGCTTGTATTCCATGACTTGGTCAATAATTCTTCTTATATTGATTCGATGGCTAGTATTATTTTGGTTGTTTTGGTTTCTGTTATTCCAAATAGTCCACAGGGTGAATGGCAATACTTTGTCCCACGTGATATGTTTGTTGGTTATGGCAATGTTGGCATTTTTGTAGTTGTCAACCCAGTGTGATTTTAGTGTTTGTGGAGTCATTTTTCAACCTATGGACTCCCAAAAAGATTTTGCAATATCGCATTTTCAAAAAATATGGGTGATTGACTCGTTTTTGTATTTACATACAGGACAGTTAGGATCTATATTAACACCAATAGGAAATCTCTTTGAACTTTATCAATAACTTTTAAAGTTTTGTTTGGTAGTAGAGATAATTGCATGATGTGGTTTGGCATGGTGTTTAGAGTGAAGGTTACTAAGGTACTCCTACACGCCATACTTAACCAATTTGCATTCTAATTGTTTAATCTTGACCTCATCTTATCGATCAGGAACTGATAATCCTTGTGTTTTGGATTTTTGTTTAAGATGGGGAATCCTAAATAAATCCCAAAATTGTTTCTAATTTTTATATTAAAGAAGTTTGTCAATAGATTTTTGGTTGAAGCTCCACAATTTGGAGACAATTAATTTTGATTTTTCTCTATTAATATTCAAGCTTGAATAGTTATAAAAATTCTTCTTGCTACACCAAATTGTTTGGATTATTTTTTTCATTTGCTCGCCCCGTTAGAGTTTTATCGTCTGCAAAGAACATGTGAGATAGTGGGGGGCTTCTAGGATTTAATTTTTAGGGTCTCAATTCCTGGTATCTACTTGATTTTCAATATTTTTTGAGAGCATATCCATGCAAAGGATAAAAAGGTAGGGGGACATAGGGTCGCCCTGCCTAATGCCCCTTGTAGGAGTGAATTTTTTTGTTTTGTTCCCGTTAACTATTATGGCTATATTGCTAGTTGTGATACAATTAATAATTAACGAGGAAATCTTCAGAGGGAATTTATAGAACTTTAAGGTTCTATAGATGTAAGACCATTCCAATTTGTAAAAAGCTTTCTCTAAATCTATTTTTAGAATTAAGCTAGGATTGCCTTTTGATGAATTAATTTTCATCATGGCTACTTGGATGATGATTGCATTATCACTAGCCTACTTGTTTTTTAAGAAGCTAGATTGTTATGGGTTGATGAGCTGATTTAGGAAAGGCTTGATTCGATTGGCTATTATTTTTGTTATCACCTTATAAATAGTGTTACATAAGCTAATAGGCCTAAAGTTCTTAAGATTGTTAGCATTATTAATTTTGGGATGAGGCACAAGTATGTATTGTTGATGCCAGGAGGTATTATATTTGTTTTGAAAGATTTTTTGGCATAAATTGATAACCTTACTTCCCACAGTGTGCCAATATTTTTGAAAAAGGAAAGGTCTATCTATCCGGGCCTGGTGCTTTGTATGGTTTAAAGGAGAAGACTGTATTCCTGATCTCATAATTTCTTAGCGGATTATCAAGGCTTGAGAGGTCTATTGTGTGAAAAATCTTGTTGTTCCTTTTTAATAATCGACCAGTCAATCCTATCATGGGAGGTAGTGAAAATATTTATGAAGTAATTTGTTGTGTGGTTCATTAAAGAAATTTGATCATCTATCCAATTCCCGTTGTCATCTTTAAAGAAAACTATATTGTTCTTCCTTCTTTTGTTGGTCTGGTCGCCTTAATGTGTAAAATCTTTGTGTTTGCGTCACTATCGTTAAGCTAAGTTACCTTAGATCTTAATTTTCAGTAATCTTCTTCCAGCTTTAGAATGTTGTTATAATCTTCCATAAGCATCTGTTCAAGATTAATAAGGAAGTTACTCGTAGCATAATTTGAAGAGTTTTGGATTTCATTGAGTCTAGCTAAAATTTTCCTCTTATTATTAAAAATATTGCCAAATGTCTTCTTCTTCCATTCTAAAACTTCATTTTTGAAGAAGTTTATGCCACTCAATAGGTCCCTATTTTTTCAACTATTTGTGACAATATTAGAAAAATCAGGATGGGAGCACCAAATTATTTCTAATCTAAAGAGTCTGTCTTGATTGAAGTATCGATTTTTATTAAGGGTGATTAGAATAGAATTATGATCCGAATGTGTTTTTGAAAGGTGAGCTATGGTTATATCTGGAAAAGCTTCTGGCCAATATACCCTATCTAATCTTTCCATGATTAGTCCATTTCTCTTCCTACGACGATTGGACCATGTATATTTGCATCCCTTAAAGTCTAAATCTACTAGGTTACAATAGTAGCAATTAATCAATAAATTCACCCGTCTTTGATTAATTTATCTGCCACCGAATTTATCTCTAGAGAATAATTTCGTTAAAATCACCCCTTACCATCCATGGATCTTTATAACAGTTTGTAATGTTTTTCAAGTTTTCCCATAAAATATTTCTTTCTAGTATGATCATCTATCCAATTCCCGTTGTCATCTTTAAAGAAAACTATATTGTTCTTCCTTCTTCTGTTGGTCTGGTCGCCTTAATGTCTAAAATCTTTGTGTTTGCGTCACTATCGTTAAGCTAAGTTACCTTAGATCTTAATTTTCAGTAATCTTCTTCCAGCTTTAGAATGTTGTTATAATCTTCCATAAGCGTCTGTTCAAGATTAATAAGGAAGTTACTCGTAGCATAATTTGAAGAGTTTTGGATTTCATTGAGTCTAGCTAAAATTTTCCTCTTATTATTAAAAATATTGCCAAATGTCTTCTTCTTCCATTCTAAAACTTCATTTTTGAAGAAGTTTATGCCACTCAATAGGTCCCTATTTTTTCAACTATTTGTGGCAATATTAGAAAAATCAGGATGGGAGCACCAAATTATTTCTAATCTAAAGAGTCTATCTTGATTGAAGTATCGATTTTTATTAAGGGTGATTAGAATAGAATTATGATCCGCATGTGTTTTTGATAGGTGAGCTATGGTTATATCTGGAAAAGCTTCTGGCCAATATACCCTATCTAATCTTTCCATGATTAGTCCATTTCTCTTCCTACGACGATTGGACCATGTATATTTGCATCCCTTAAAGTCTAAATCTACTAGGTTACAATAGTAGCAGTTAATCAATAAATTGACCCCGTCTTTGATTAATTTGTCTGCCACCGAATTTATCTCTAGAGAATAATTTCGTTAAAATCACCCCTTACCATCCATGGATCTTTATAATAGTTTGTAATATTTTTCAAGCACTACTAAAAATCAGGTAAAAAGCGACCGGAAAAAGCGACCAAAGTTGGTCCCTATATGCCTAAAAGCGACCAAAAAGCGACCACAATGGTCTGGTCACCATTTAGTTGGTCCCTTTCCAATAGCGACCAATCTTGGTCGCCAAATAGCGACCAATCTTGGTCGCCAAATAGCGACCAAAGTTGGTCGCCCAGTACAAAATACAAAAAATTAAAATCTGCTAAATAGCGACCAAAGTTGGTCGCTTGTTTGGTATTTTTAATTTTCTGTATTTCTCAAACAGCGACCAACAAACAAGCGACCAACTTTGGTCGCTATTTAGCAGATTTTAATTTTTTGTATTTTCAAATAGCGACCAACTTTGGTCGCCATTTAGAAATGCAGAAAATTAAAAATACTAAATGGGCGACCAAAGTTGGTCGCTTTAGCAGATTTTAAAT
>MCJB01050658.1:9906-39592 GCA_002018475.1 Nicotiana obtusifolia | reverse complement strand
CTACCTAATTTTGTGACTTTTGTTACCCCTTAGCAGCCCCTACCTAATTTTGAAGACTTTTGTTACCCCTTAGCAACCCCCCCTACCTAATTTTAAGGTTTTTACTCCTATAAATAAGGAGTTCTTCTCATTCATGTGGAACTACATTATTGAATAAGAATATCATACTTGAGAGTTCTTTTGAACCTTTGTTACTTATGCTTTGAGATTTATCTTTCAACCTTTTACTTGTTCATAGTTCAAGGTAGTAAGATTACTTCTCTATTGTGATATCTTTGGTTCCTTTGAGGTATTCTTAGAAGGCGATTAATTCTAGATATTAATTGTTGTCTCGAGTTACTCTTAAAGCGGTCAAGATCCGAATCTATTATTTGATTTGATCTTAGGTAAAGGCGTTTGATTTCTTCAATAAATCACAACGTTGTTGCTTAGATCTTGTCAAGGCTATAGAACTTGTGTTCTTGGAAGTTCCTGGAATTCTTTCCTTGAATTTTCCCATATCCTTTATTTTCTGTACTTTAATTCTAGTTGTTCAATTCCTTATTGTTATTGCTTCCGCATTTACTTCTCAAATTCTTACTCTAGTTTGGATTCCCGACCTTGTTGCTATCAAGTGTGACGCCTCGAGAGTGGGAATTGGAGGTGTTCTTATGCAAGATGGGTAGCCTATTGCCTATGTTAGTGAGAAGTTGAAGGGGGCTGCCTTGAATTACTCTACGTACGACAAAGAGTTGTATGCCCTCGTGAGAGCTTTAGCTCATTGGCAACATTACCTATGGCTTAAGAAATTCGTAATTAGGAGTGATCATGAGTCCCTCAAATATCTTAAGGGTTAAGGAAAACTAAATAAACGACATGCCAACTGGGTAGAGTTCATTGAGAGTTTCCTTTATGTGATTCATTACAAGAAGGGAAAGGAGAATGTAGTAGCTGACGCACTATCTAGGAAGTTTGCTTTGGCTATCACGTTAGCATCTAGGTTGATAGGTTTTTAGAGTATTAAGTCTATGTATGAGCATGACCCTAAACTTAAGAGTGTGTATGATGCCATTGAGTAGAGAAGTACTAATGGCATGATGGATACCTTTTTAAGAAGGGGAGAGTTTGTATACCCCAATCCTCGTGGCTAGAGTTGTTGGTGCATGAGGCGCATTCTGGGGGCTAAGTCTAGGTCTAATAATCATGGTTTGTATACTCCCTTACCCGTTCCTACTAGTCCTTGTGTAGATATTTCGATGGATTTTGTGATGGGGCTGCCGCAATCTAGGGGTGGTCATGATAGTTTTTATGTGATTGTTGATAGGTTTTCTAAGATGGCTCAACTGACGCAATATAAAAGAAAGTTGCTCTGAAACCAACTGATGCAATATTAAACACGGAAACAAGAAAACAAAAGATAGAAGCAAGACGCTCAATGAATTATCAAGACAACAAGTAGGAACTACTTTACTTACCTTCTTGATAAAATCAAGGAGTACCCATACTATACGAACGACCCTCAAGATAACAATGATCTTGCAAATTGTTTGATCAAACAAAGAACGAGTTCAATTTTGAATGACACCAAAATAGGACAAGTTAAAGTCACACGTTTGGAAGCACAAAAGGCTTGGCCGAAATTTCTTTGTAAAATTGATGTAAGGTTCTAAAAATAATGAAGTGTTTAGGCTTATATAGAATGAGCCTTTACCTAAATCAAATTGGAAAAGAATAACTAGTAACCTGAATCAACTAGGAAACAAATAACTAACAAAAAGGCTACAATTTGGCTAAGTTTAAGAAGTAGTCACGCAGGACTCCAAAACAAATAAGAATTAATGTCTTCTATAACTACACAATAATCTCAACACAGTAACAAACATCACACACCAAACGCTTGGCTCTTCTTCACCATCAAATGTGCATCATGAAGCTCTTTAGCTTGACTTCTTGTGAATGGTCTTGAAGGCTTAAACCTGTCATGATCAGGTTCACCTGCATAAAAATCTTTTCATAATATTCAACTCTCAAACTCATTCGATATATGTATGAGGCAGTATACCAAAAAGGCACTGAATCATAATAATAGAAATACAAATGAAGGCACATAAGGCTAAAAGCTTGCTTTGGCTAATCATGTAATTCAATTTTTATCAACAATCAATTGTATGTTTCATCATTCAAAAGTCTTATCTTAATGTTTATCATGAATGAGTTAATCCATTTAACCACCGAATTATGAATTAATAAAACAAGTTTATGACTACGACTCAACAAAGTAGCTCAATATGGATCAACAATGATTTATGCCCTATTTAACAAGTCAAAACCTTAAGAATGCTTCTAAACCACAATTTCATGTCATCACGTAGTCATAGAATCAATGAAACATGAACAAAGAGCCCACATAGTCCAAACAAGGCATAATCATAAGCCAAACATTTAGCGGATATGGTCATAACCTAGCTGCGGATATACGCTCTTCACGTTGCATAAACATGGATCCTAAATCAAGCAACAAGTACCAAATAGATCACCTATGGGGAGAATTCCCTATTACAAGGATATAAAGAGACTTACCTCCAACCGGCAAGCTTTAATAAACAACAAACCGTGTTTTCTTTCATATCCAACTCCAAATTGAATCTAGTCAAATACAAATCAATAATGTCAAACAAAGCTATATGAGTCAATTCCAAAAAATAAAGCATAAATCTTTAATCAAATCCACAAAGTCAATGAAAGTCAACCCAGGCTTGCATGGTCAAGACCCGAGTCAAGAGGTAGATTCCAACTATCCGTAACCCCATAAGTCCAAATATGTTATCAGCTTCCAAAATCGAGTCCAAATCCACTCCGAAGTGCCCAATTTTCACATTCTAAAATTGTAGACAAAACCCCCAAATTTCACTTCAAAATTCCAAGTTTTAAGTGTACAAATCCATGGAGAATCAATATATAAAACCAAATCAAAGTGAATATTACTTACCTCCAATGTAGTAGTGAAATTGCTTTTCAGAATATCTTCCTCTCGAAGTCTAGAGCTCAAAATACGAAAGAATGGGTAAAAGTTACGAATATGGGAACTTATATACTCCACCGAGCAGTACCCTTCGTGAACGTGGCCTGAGCCTCGCGTTTGCTAAGCACAAATAAGCCTCGCCCAAAAAGACCTCATTGTGAATGCGGGAACACCATCGCAAACGTGATGACCAACCGACCAGCTTTCCGTGAACACAAAGGCCGAGACTCTCCAACCGACTACTTCCTCTTTGCAAATGCATCCTCTCTCCCTCGAACGTGGAGCATTTGCACCAAAATCAACGTGAACGTGAAGAACAGAATACCTAGAACAAAAATATCTCTATATTGGACCGACAGGTCCGCAAGCTGAGGACAAAGGATGTAGCTTCGGTAAAGGTGTTGTGGAGGAACAGGAATGTAGAAGAAATGACATGGGAAGCCGAGGAAGAGATGAGAGCTAAATACCCATATCTGTTCCCAGAGGTAGATGGCAATGGTGACGCCAAGGAGGCGCAGAACGCATCGGAGGACGGAACGTTTTCCTGAGGTAAATCGGAAGCTCACAATTACCTTTCATTTAAAGCTAGGATTGTGGCATCCGAACGAAGCCTTTGAAAGCTAAAACCCCTTCGCCGGTAATATTACCCTTTCTAGATCCGTACATTCGGGGACGAATGTTCCTAAGGGGGGGAGAATGTTACAACCCGTACAATACGTTCATTTAATTATGCAAAAGGGGTAGTTACGTAAAAAGAACCAAGAACCCGGGAAATGGCTTAAAATTTCGAAGGAAACAAAAGTAGCAAAATGCGGTCAAAATGCGGACCGCATAATACATATGCGACCGCAGAATTGACAGGTTCCATCGCAGAATGGAACAGAACCCTGGGCTGAGGAATTGTCGAAAATACGACCTAAAATGCGATCGCATTTGATAAATGCGATCGCAGAATGGACACCCCCATCGCAGAGTGAGGCAGAACACTGGGCCAAACTAATGTCCAAAATACGACCAGAAATACGATCGCATTTTGGAGATGCGAACCGTATTTCTGGCCCTTCTACGTCGCATAGTGTGACAGATTTTCTAGGGCAGAATCTGCGACCAAAATGCGGACCGCATACCCTGTTTGCGACGGGTATGCGATCGCATTTTGGACATTTTCAGGTCCGTGCTTTTACCCCTAGACCTATATAAGGGACCCCAAACCCGTCCCTTCCTCATTTTCTGATTCCCAGCAAGAGTGAAAAGCCCCCAAAGACTTCTCTCAAGCCATAGAATCAAAACCACCAAATTCCCCTATTCCAAATCCTCGGTTGAAGGTTAACGGAAGTAAACAAAGGAATTGAAGAACATAGAGGGTCAATAGCTGAATCCCTGCTCCTTCTACAAACACCATTGGGGACAAGGACCTAGAAATTGAGGGAAACAAGGAAGGAGGCTGAATACTTTACATGCAAGGTAAGTTACTACTCCCTTTCATGTGGTTTTCCCCCAAAAGTTCATGGTAGGTGGGTTACGTGCGTATGGGAACTTAAAATAGAAATAGGAGCTGCAGAGTCAAATAGGTAAAGATAAACAACAATGAATCATGAACATTGAGGGTTGTAAATAGGTTGCATATGCTGTACATGCCCTTAACGGAGTTTAGGGGAAGAAGAGTATAAAGAACACTACATGAAATTTGGGGAATTTTGGTTAATAATAGCTATCAAGCGTAGTAAGTAACCATCAAGCTATTCTTTAATTGTAGATTAAATAATTGTGACAAATTGCGTAGCCGAGAGCCGACGCAATAAACACCAGGTATGTAAGACTATACCGTTCTTTCTTTTGCACGATTCCTATTGAGTACAATGCTACAAATGAGCCCCAAAGATTACTCTACTCTTAGAAGCTAGTATTGCGTATGTTGTTCTCCCTTTCATGAAAAGATTATCCTTGCTTCGCAGTAATAATGTTGATGGAAGTCTTTGAGTCCTATTATTTTGTCGAAAAAAAGAAGAAGATATTCTTCAATTATATGAGCAAGAAGGGAATGAATGTAACAAGTCATGAACACAAGTCCTAAGTAAGCTTGCAATATATTACGTGTGTTGTGTTGTGTGTATGATTGAGTTCTTGTGACCGCGCCTAGCAAAAAGGCCGGGTATGTTGTGACCGCGCCTAGTAAAGGCCGGGTATGAGCCCACAGAGGCAGATGATAAGGAGCCCACATAGGCATATGATAATGAGCCCACAGAGGCGTACGATGATAATTAGCCCATAGAGGCGTATGTGATTGTGTGTGATTGTATGTGATTTCACGTGGTGAGTTCATGTAATTGGTTAAGGTAACAGTAAACGAATATGAAAATGACAAGCCCACAGTGGCGCAGGTGGTGGTCGAAGGTAATGATTATGTAATGCATCCGGTAATGTGAATGTATATGAAACTGGGAAACCTTGTAAGGACGAAAACATATCCCAATCTCTGAAATGATGGAAATAGGTCCTTAATGATAATGTTATGGTTGGCTGCCCTCAGAGGCAATTCAGTCACTATGAGTTGTCTGTTTCTATCCTAATGCTTATATTATCGTCTTCACGTTGTATTCCTGTCTTACATACTTAGTACATTTTCCGTACTGACGTCCTTTGCTTTATGGACGCTGCATATCGTGCTACAGGTCCTAATAGATTGATAGACGGAGCTCCCCCACCACAGTAGACTACCAGTCCAGCAGACATAGCAAGATTCATCTTCCGGACTTGCTATACTTGGGTATGCATTTTGTATAGATGTTTTGGGCATGTCGGGGCCCTGTTCCGACGTAGGTTGTACTTTTGTATGTTTCTATAGAAGCTCAATAGACAAATGTTAGTATATGTATAAACAGGTGTTGGGCTATGTGCGGTTGAATTGCCTTGTGGGTAAACGTATGCACCATGTTGTAGGGGTTTGTATTGTAGCCCAGTTGGCCACGCTGTGCATAAATGTAAGCTTATGATATAGTATGGTATTACGAAAGGTTACTGTTATTACGGTTAACATTGTTATGTTATCACTTGCCACCCATGTGAGCATGATATACCTTATAAGTAATAAGGGAAGTTAGGTGAAGGGTTCGCCGGCACTCTGCCAGCAAGGTCCGGTGCCCGTGTCGCGGGCCCGCCGGGCGAGGCGTGACAGAAGTTGTATCAGAGCGAAGTCGTGTCCTAGGAATTGTCTATGAGCCGTGTCTAGTAGGGTCTTGATTATAGGTGTGTTGCGCGCCACATTTTTATAATCAGGAGGCTACCTGACATTTAGGAATGTTACCTTCTTTCTGAATCTAGATCATGCTTAGAGCTAAGTCGTAAGTATTCATCTCTAATGCTTACCTTGTTTTCCTACAGTGATGCCTTCGACTGGAAAACAAGTTAATAGTGGACGGCTTGATATAAATGCCGGAGAGGGGACTAGTCAACTGCCCCATATGATGGAAGGCCAAAGTGAGACGCCTTCCCAGACTTCATCTACTCCTCCTCCCCTAGAAAACATTAGAAGCCGCCCAGCTTCTCCAGTCCCTTCTTCAGGTGCTATAGACCAGGATATGAGGACTGCGGTACAGCTGTTGACTAGCCTGGTAGCTTCTCAGGCTCGGAGGCAGAATACCGGTGCTGAGAGGCCGGTCAGTATGAGGGTCCGTGACTTTATCAATCTGGATCCTCCCGTGTTTACTGGGTCTGATCTCAAAGAAGACCCACAGGATTTCATAGATCAAATACACCGCACACTGTGGGTTATGCATGCCAGTGACACAGAGGCAGTAGAACTGGCTTCTTATCGACTGCGGAATCTAGCAGTGTTATGGTATAATGGTTTGGAAAGATCCAGGGGTCCAAATGCTCCCCCACCAATATGGAATGAATTTTCCGAGGCGTTTCTTCGCCACTACCTGACAGTTGAGGTACGTAGGGCCAAGGACGATAAGTTCCTGAACCTTAAGCAGGGGAGTATGAATGTATGAGAGTACAGTATGCAGTTTTACTCTCTGGCAAGGTATGCTCCCCATATGGTGGCGGAAATGAGCGACAGAGTTCACTTGTTCGTGAACGGACTGGGACCGCACTTGATAAATGAATGTACTACGGCCTCCTTGATAGAGGGCATGGATATCTCCCGTATTCAGGCCTATACCCAGACTATAGAGGACCGTAAACGCCAACAAAGGGCAGACAGGGAACAAGAGAGGACCCAGCATAGGAGGGCCAGGGTTGCGGGGTATTCTGGTGATTCCGGAATTAATGTGAGGCCCCATCCTTCGAGGAGCTCAGCACAACCTGTGTCAAATGCCCCTCGACAGTACCAGAGCTCGCGGGCATCAAGCTCGCCATATCACAGGGCCACTAGTCAGATAAGATCCTCTGTGCCTCGCTGTGTACGGTGTGGCAGGACCCATTTTGGGCCGTGCCGTCGGGGTTCAGATACATGTTACTACTGCGGACAGCCTGGTCACATGATGCGGGACTGTCCTTACAGAAGGGATGGTGGCATGGATCACCAAACCGGATCTGTTGGTGGATCTTCCTTATCTATTCGACCTCCAGTGCGAGGTCCTCAGCAGCCAGCAGTTCGTGGCAGAGGCAACAGTACTATGCCGGGCCCGAGCGGTGTTCAAAACCGCATATATGCTCTAGCGGGCCGACAGGACCTTGAGTCGTCCCCAGATGTTGTTACAGGTATATTATCAGTACTTTCCCATGATATATATGCCTTGATTTATCCCGGATCCACGCTATCTTATGTCACACCCCTTGTGGCCGATAAATTTGATGTTGTACCCGAATTGTTGAAGAAGCCCTTTGTGGTGTCCACTCCTATCGGGGATTCTGTAATCGGCAGGAAGTTGTATAAGGGTTGCACTGTGACGATTTGCAATCGTCAAACTCGGCAGATCTAATCGAGTTAGAAATGCTTGATTTTGATGTGATCATGGGAATGGACTGGTTGGCATCGTGTTATGCCAGTGTCGATTGTCTTACCAAGGTGGTTAAATTTCAATTTCCTAATGAACCTGTCCTTGAATGGAAGGGGAACGTTGCTACGCCAAAAGGTAGGTTTATTTCCTACCTCAAGGTAAGCAAGATGATCTCTAGAGGCTGTATCTATCACCTCGTTCGCGTTATGGACGCGGAGGCGGAGTCGCCAACCTTACAGACTATTCCGGTGGTCAATGAATTTCCGGATGTCTTTCCAGATGAACTTCCAGGTCTTCCTCCTGAAAGGGAAATCGAGTTTGGCATCGATGTGTTGCCCGATACTCATCGAATCTCTATTCCTCCATATAGAATGGCCCCAACAGAATTCAGGGAGTTGAAAGCACAGTTAAAGGACTTGCTGGATAAAGGCTTCATTAGGCCTAGCACTTCACCTTGGGGTGTGCCAATCTTATTTGTACGGAAGAAAGACGGATCATTACGCATGTGTATTGATTATCGTCAGTTGAATAAGGTCACCATAAAGAACAAATATCCACTTCCCAGAATTGATGACCTGTTCGACCAGCTCCAGGGAGCCAAATATTTCTCAAAAATTGACCTGCGTTCTGGATATTTTCAGCTAAGGGTCAAGGAGAGAGACGTTCCGAAAACAGCTTTCCGAACCAGATACGGGCATTTTGAATTTCTGGTAATGTCGTTTCGGCTAACAAATGCCCCAGCTGCTTTCATGGATCTCATGAACACGGTATTCAGGCCTTATCTCGATGTGTTCATAGTGGTATTCATCGATGATATCTTGGTGTATTCCCGCACAGAAGCAGAGCATGTGGGTCACTTGCGAATAGCATTGCAGACTCTTTGGGACCATAGGTTATACGCAAAGCTCGCCAAGTGCGAGTTCTGGCTAAACTCGGTGGCATTCTTGGGCCATGTGATATCCGACGAGGGTATTAGTGTCGATACTCAAAAGATCGACGCAGTTAAGAATTGGCCAAGGCCCACTAAACCATCAGAAGTCCGTAGCTTCTTGGGATTGGCAGGATATTATAGGCGGTTTGTAGAGGGATTCTCTTCTATATCCACGCCATTGACTAAATTGACCCAAAAAGCTGCAAAATTTCAGTGGACAGACAAATGTGAGCGGAGCTTTCAAGAACTGAAAGATAGACTGACCTCCGCTCCGGTTCTTACTCTTCCCGAAGGAACTGAAGGCTATGTTGTATACTACGATGCCTCTGGCACAGGTTTGGGATGTGTGTTGATGCAGCATGGAAAGGTAATTGCATATGCTTCAAGACAGTTGAAGTAGAATGAGAAGAATTACCCGACCCATGACTTAGAATTGGCTGCTGTGGTACATGCCTTGAAGACATGGCGACACTACCTTTATGGCGTCCATGTCGACATCTACACAGACCACAAAAGTTTGCAATACATCTTCAGTCAAAGGGAGTTGAATCTGAGGCAACGACGTTGGCTCGAATTGTTGAAAGACTATGACGTTGAGATATTGTATCATCCGGGCAAGGCCAATGTTGTGGCCGACGCTCTCAGTCGTAAGTCAATGGGAAGTTTGGCACACATTGAGGCAGGAAAACGAAGTTTAACCAAGGAACTTCATCAGTTAGCCAGCATGAGAGTCAAATTGCTAGACTCCGAAGATGGAGGTGTGGTTGTGCACAACACCTCTGGATCATCTCTTGTAGTCGAGGTAAAGGCACGGCAATATGAAGACCCTACCTTGAGGCAATTGAGAGAAGGTGTCCAGCGAGGTGGAATCTCACATTTTGAGATCGCAGGAGATGGGACCTTGAGATTTCAAGATCGATTGTGTGTGCCGGATGTAGCAGAACTGCGAGAAAGGATCATGAAGGAAATTCACCAATCTAGATATTCCGTCCATCCTGGCTCAACTAAAATGTATCATGACACCAAGAAGCAGTATTGGTGGAATGGAATGAAGAAGTCGATAGCAGAATTTGTGGCGCAATGTCCAAATTGCCAACAGGTGAAAACAGAACATCAAAAACCTGGTGGACTGCTACAGGACATAGAAATCCCGACTTGGAAATGGGAGGTGATTAACATGGACTTCATTGTTGGACTACCTCGCTCCAATCCTAAGTTCGACTCCATCTGGGTAATAGTGGATCGGCTTACCAAGAGTGCTCACTTCCTACCAGTTAGGACAACCTACACAGCTGAAGATTATGTAAAGCTGTATATCAAGGAAATCGTTAGACTTCATGGGGTGCCAATGTCCATTATATCGGACAGAGGAGCCCAGTTTACAGCTAACTTTTGGAAATCTTTCCAGAAAGGTTTGGGTACGCAGGTAAATCTCAGCACAACTTTTCACCCATAGACTGATGGGCAGGCTGAGCGTACCATTCAAACACTGGAAGATATGTTGCGGGCATGTGCTCTAGATTTCCAAGGTAGTTGGGCGACCATCTCCCACTCATAGAATTCGCCTATAATAACAGCTATCACTCCAGTATAAAGATGGCCCCGTATGAGGCATTATATGGGAGGAAGTGTAGATCGCCGATTGGGTGGTTTGAAATGGGTGAAACTGAATTGCATGGCCCGGATTTGGTTCATCAAGCAGTTGAGAAAGTAAGAATAATACAGGGACGATTGAAGACTACACAAAGCAGGCAAAAGTCCTATTCCGACGTTCGGCGTCGTGACTTAGAATTTCAAGTTGGCGACTGGGTATTCCTGAAAGTCTCGCCCATGAAAGGTGTCATGCGTTTTGGGAAAAAAGGTAAATTGAGCCCGAGGTACATCGGTCCATATCAAGTTCTTCGCCGAATCGGAAAAGCTGCCTATAAATTGGAACTACCATCTGAATGGAACTCGTCTACCTGGTATTCCATGTGTCCATGTTTAGGAAATGCATCGAAGACCCTTCTCGGGTAATCCTATCCAGGACATACAGATCACAGAGAATCTGACCTACGAAGAAACACTCGTGGCTATATTGGACCGACAGGTCCGCAAGCTGAGGACAAAGGATGTAGCTTCGGTAAAGGTGTTGTGGAGGAACAGGAATGTAGAAGAAATGACATGGGAAGCCGAGGAAGAGATGAGAGCTAAATACCCATATCTGTTCCCAGAGGTAGATGGCAATGGTGATGCCAAGGAGGCGCAGAACGCATTGGAGGACGGAACGTTTTCCTGAGGTAAATCGGAAGCACACAATTACCTTTCATTTAAAGCTAGGATTGTGGCGTCCGAACGAATCCTTTGAAAGCTAAAACCCCTTCCCCGGTAATATTACCCTTTCTAGATCCGTACATTCGGGGACGAATGTTCCTAAGGGGGGAGAATGTTATAACCCGTACAATACGTTCATTTAATTATGCAAAAGGGGTAGTTACGTAAAAAGAACCAAGAACCCGGAAAATGGCTTAAAATTTCGAAGGAAACAAAAGTAGCAAAATGCGGTCAAAATGCGGACCGCATAATACATATGCGACCGCAGAATTGACAGGTTCCATCGCAGAATGGAACAGAACCCTGGGCTGAGGAATTGTCGAAAATGCGACCTAAAATGCGATCGCAGAATGGACACCCCCATCGCAGAGTGAGGCAGAACACTGGGCCAAACTAATGTCCAAAATGCGACCAGAAATGCGATCGCATTTTGGAGATGCGAACCGCATTTCTGGCTCTTCTGCGTCGCATAGTGCGATAGATTTTCTAGGGCAGAATCTGCGACCAAAATGCGGACCGCATACCCTGTCTGCGACGGGTATGCGATCGCATTTTGGACATTTTCAGGTCTGTGGCTTTTACCCCTAGACCTATATAAGGGACCCCAAACCCGTCCCTTCCTCATTTTCTGATTCCCAGCAATAGTGAAAAGCCCCCAAAGACTTCTCTCAAGCCATAGCATCAAAGCCACCAAATTCCCCTATTCCAAATCTTGGGTTGAAGGTTAACGGAAGTAAACAAAGGAATTGAAGAACATAGAGGGTCAATAGCTGAATCCCTGCTCCTTCTACAAACACCATTGGGGACAAGGACCTAGAAATTGAGGGAAACAAGGCAGGAGGCTGAATACTTTACATGCAAGGTAAGTTACTACTCCCTTTCATGTGGTTTTCCCCCAAACGTTCATGGTAGGTGGGTTACGTGCGTATGGGAACTTAAAAATAGAAATAAGAGCTGCAGAGTCAAATAGGTAAAGTTAAAAAAAAATGAATCATGAACATTGAGGGTTGTAAATAGGTTGCATGTGCTGTACATGCGCTTAACGGAGTTTAGGGGAAGAAGAGTATAAAGAATCACTACATGAAATTTGGGGAATTTTGGTTAATAATAGCTATCAAGCGTAGTAAGTAACCATCAAGCTATTCTTTAATTGTAGATTAAAGAATTGTGAAAAATTGCGTAGCCGAGAGCCGATGCAATAAACACCAGGTATGTAAGACTATACCGTTCTTTCTTTTGCACGATTCCTATTGAGTACAATGCTACAAATGAGCCCCAAAGATTACTCTACTCTTAGAAGCTAGTATTGCGTATGTTGTTCTCCCCTTCATGAAAAGATTATCCTTGTTTCGCAGTAATAATGTTGATGGAAGTCTTTGAGTCCTATAATTTTGTAGTAAAAAAGAAGAAGATATTCTTCAATTATATGAGCAAGAAGGGAATGAATGTAACAAGTCATGAACACAAGTCCTAAGTAAGCTTGCAATGTATTACGTGTGTTGTGTTGTGTGTATGATTGAGTTCTTGTGATCTCGCCTAGCAAAAAGGCCGGGTATGTTGTGACCGCGCCTAGTAAAGGCCGAGTATGAGCCCACAGAGGCAGATAATAAGGAGCCCACAGAGGCATATGATAATGAGCCCACAGAGGTGTACGATGATGATGAGCCCATAGAGGCGTATGTGATTGTGTGTGATTGTATGTGATTTCACGTGGTGAGTTCATGTAATTGGTTACGGTAACAGTAAACGAATATGAAAATGACAAGCCCACAGTGGCGCAGGTGGTGGTCGAAGGTAATGATTATGTAATGCATCCGGTAATGCGAATGTATATGAAACTGGCAAACCTTGTAAGGACGAAAACATATCCCAATCTCTGAAATGATGGAAATAGGTCCTTAATGATAATGTTATGGTTGGCTGCCCTCAGAGGCAATTCAGTCACTATGAGTTGTCTGTTTCTATCCTAATGCTTATATTATCGTCTTCACGTTGTATTCCTGTCTTACATACCTAGTACATTTTCCGTACTGACGTCCTTTTCTTTGTGGACGCTGCATATCGTGCTGCAGGTCCTAATAGATTGACAGACGGAGCTCCCCCACCACAGTAGACTACCAGTCCAGCAGACATAGCAAGATTCATCTTCCGGACTTGCTATACTTGGGTATGCATTTTGTATAGATGTTTTGGGCATGTCGGGGCCCTGTTCCGACGTAGGTTGTACTTTTGTATGTTTCTATAGAGGCTCAATAGACAAATGTTAGTATATGTATAAACAGGTATTGGGCTATATGTGGTTGAATTGCCTTGTGGGTAAACGTATGCACCATGTTGTAGGGGTTTGTATTGTAGCCCAGTTGGCCACGCTGTGCATAAATGTATGCTTATGATATAGTATGGTATTACGAAAGGTTACCGTTATTACGGTTAACATTGTTATGTTATCACTTGCCACCCATGTGAGCATGATATACCTTATAAGTAATAAGGGAAGTTAGGTGAAGGGTTCGCCGGCACTCTGCAAGCAGGGTCCGGTGCCCGTGTCGCGGGCCCGCCGAGCGGGGCGTGACAAAATAACTTCAAAACCAAGAATCGAAGACCAAATCATTCTCTCTACTTTCAAACATCCAAACTTTGCCGAACTTGTTCGAACAATACTTAGACATTCCAGATCACAACAAAAATTTGCGCACAAGTCGAAATCAACCAAATGAACCTATACAAAGTCCTGGAACACCAATCAAAGCCGATAACACCACAGTCAACTCCCCGTCAAACTTATGTGCTATTAAATTCTTCAAATTGTCGACTTTTGACAAATAGAGCCAAAACCTTCTAGAAACATATAAATTCTTATCCGAACGTAGGGCCACATCCAAAACCACCATGTGAACCTATTGGAACAATCAAATCCTAATTCCGAGTTTGTTTACTTAAAAGTCAAACCTTGGTCGACTCTTCTAACTAAAGCTTCTAAATTAAAAATCATTCTTCCAAATCATCTCTGAACCTCTCGAACCTCAAAACCAACCATACAGAAAAGTAATATTACATCACATGAAGCTATTTGAGGTCTCATACTGCCGAACGAAATGCTAAAGCACAAAGCTACTACTCGGTTCGTTACATTGCCGAGGAAGGAAAACAAGCCTATAAGCAACCTCACCAACTCTCTCCCACACCTCAAATGGTACAATAAACCTTGGACTCAACTTCCCCTTCTTCCCAAACCTTATTACCCCTTTCATAGGTGAAACCTTTAAATGTACATTCTTACCCTCCATAAATGCGACATCTCGAACCTTCTTGTTCGCATAACTCTTTCGCCTACTCTGTACTATCTCAAGTCATTCCTGAGTAAATTGCTCTCTAAAGCATCACAAACAAAATATGTACCCCACAACCTAGTCTCACCGGGCTCAAACCAATCACCTGGAGAACGACAACATCTACCATACAGTGTCTCATACGGAGCCATCTTGATGCAATATAAAAAGCGGAAACAAGAAAACAAAAGATAGAAGTAAGACGCTCAATGAACTATCAAGACAACAAGTAGGAACTAGTCTACTTACCTTCTTGATGAAGTCACGGAGTACCTATACTATACGAACAACCCTCAAGACAACAATGGTCTTGCAAACTGTTCGATCAAACAAAGGAACAAGTTCAATTTTGAATCACACCAAAATTGGACAAGTTAATTCACACGATTTTGGGAGCAATGTGCTGCCGGTTTTTTATTGATAATAATGTCAAAAGGTATCAAAATAATGAAGTGTTTAGGCTTATATAGAATGAGCCTTTACCTAAATCAACTAGGAAAAGAATAACTAGTTAACCTAAATCAACTAGGAAACAACTAATTAACAAAAAGGCCACAATTTGGCTAAGCTTAAGAAATAGTCACGCAGGACCAAACAAGTAATAATTAATGTCTTCAATAACTACACAATAATACAACATAAACACAAACGTGCATCTTCAACACAAGATTCGTCCACAGTAAGATTTATGGACGCTTGGCTCCTCTCCAAAGCTAACCAACGCCTTTTCTTGTCTTGTTCATAGATGGCATTGATAACACTTGATCAAATTTATTTGCATCATTCTCCCCCTCCTGAGAGAATTTCGTCCTCGAAATTAAAGCACCATCATGTCCAAAAGCAACATAAGAGTTGTTAATTATATTGTGCGACATTTGAAATGGTCCATCTCCCCGCGGAGCTAACTTCCCTTTCCTATGGTTCGGAAATCTTTCCTTTCGGAAGTGCACCCAAACCCAGTCATCTTTCTTTAAGTCCAGCTTTTTCCTTCCTTTATTCTTCTTGACCACTACCTTTTCATAAGCATCCTCCAAAGCTTTCCTCACCTTAGCATGCAATTCGAGCAACGCAGCTGCCTGGTTTTCTTCGTCAACGCTAATAACTGCATCTCTCGGCAAAGGAACAAGATCAAGTGGTATCAAAGGATTAAAACCATAAACACATTCAAATGGAGTAATGTTAGTCATGCGATGAACAGTTCTATTATATGCAAACTCCATAATAGGTAATCGGTCAGCCCAAGTGCCGGACTTCCCTTTGGTCAAAGCTCGAAGAAGAGCTCCCAAGGTTCGATTAACAACCTCGGTTTGACCATCAGTCTGTGGATGATGTGATGTAGAAAACAAAAGTTTGGTGCCAAGAGCACCCCACAAACACTTCCAAAAGTGACTCAAAAACTTAGCATCCCTATCACTAACAATTGTTCGAGGCACACCATGCAACTTTAATACATTAGCAATGAACAAAGAAGCAACATGTTGTGCATCATCACATTTTTTACAAGGAATAAAATGAGCCATCTTAGAAAACCTATCAACAACTACATAAATGCTATCATGACCTCCCCTGGATCGCGGCAGCCCCATCACAAAATCCATCGAGATATCTACCCAAGGACTAGTAGGAACGGGTAAGGGAGTATACAAACCATGATTATTAGACCGAGACTTAGCTCCTTTACACTGAAAACACGCTCCACATATTCTCTCGACATCTCGCCTCATCTTAGGCCAATGGAACTGTTCCCCTAATATAGCTAAAGTCTTGTCTACCCCAAAGTGTCCCATCAAGCCCCCACAATGCGCCTCTCGCACCAACAACTCTCGCCACGAGGACTCGGGTATACAAACTCTCCCCTTCTTAAAAAGGTACCCATCATGCCACTGATACTTCTCAATCCGCTGCCCACTAGTAATGGCATCATACACACTCTTAAATTTAGGGTCATGCTCATACATAGACTTAATACTCCAAAAACCCATCAACCTAGACGCTAACGTGATAGCCAAAGCAAACTTCCTAGATAGTGCGTCAGCTACTACATTCTCCTTTCCCTTCTGATACCAACTGATGCAATATAAAAAGCGTAAACACGATTCTGGGAGCAATGTGCTACCGGTTTTTGATTGATAATAATGTCAAAAGGTATCAAAATAATGAAGTGTTTAGGCTTATATAGAATGAGCCTTTACCTAAATCAACTAGGAAAAGAATAACTAGTTAACCTAAATCAACTAGGAAACAACTAATTAACAAAAAGGCCACAATTTGGCTAAGTTTAAGAAATAGTCACGCAGGACCAAACAAGTAAGAATTAATGTCTTCAATAACTACACAATAATACAACATAAACACAAATGTACATCTTCAACACAAGATTCGTCCACAGTAAGATTTATGGACGCTTGGCTCCTCTCCAAGGCTAACCAACGCCTTTTCTTGTCTTGCTCATAAATGGCATTGATAACACTTGATCAAATTTATTTGCATCACATCTAAATACTGGGTTGATAACTATTATTGTAAACCATCTCCGCCAAATATAAGAACTGATCCCGATGACCTCCAAAGTCAACACACAACGTATCAACATGTTATCAAGAATCTATATGGTCCGTTCGGACTGACCATCTATTTGTGGGTGGAAACTTGTGCTAAGCTCAACCTGTGTGCCCAACTCCTGTTGTACAGCTCTTTAAGGGTGAGATGTGAACTGAGTGCCACGATCTAAAAATATTAAAATAGGCACTCAATGCCACCGTACTACATCATAGATGTAAGTATGAGCTAACTTCTTCGAAGTATAAGTAGACAACACCAAAATAAAGTACGAGGACTTGGTCAAACTTCCATAATGACCCATATAGCATCAAACTTCCTCAAGGTACATGTTAAACCTACCGCGAAGTCCATAGTGATACACTCCCACTTCTACTCCGGTATAACCATCTTTTAAGTCAAACCACCCGGTTTCTGATGTTAATACTTGCTAGAAATTCAAACGTCGTAAATCATATCCAATGATGTCTTTCATCATTCTCCACTACCAATAGTGCTAATTCAAATCATGATACATCTTCGTAGCACTTGGATGAATAGAATACTGTGAATTCTTTGTGAGCCTCCTAGAGTATCAACTCCCTCAAACCATTACCATTAGGAAGAGAAAGCCGTCGCTGAAATCGCATAGCACCATCATCTCAAATAAAAACTTTTTTAGAACCACCTCATTGCACCATGTCATCAACCACTAATAAATGCGGATCATCATATTGGAGAGCCTTAATGTGTTCAAATAGGGAGAACTGCGCAACAACACAAGCAAAAACTCTACTAGACTCAAAAATATCTAATTTTGGAAACTCTATTGGCCAAGACCTGAATATCCATTGCCCAAAGCCTCTCCTCAGTTGGAATAAATGCCAAACTACCTTTACCCTCTGCGTTCCAACTCAAGGAACTTCCTTCTTATTTAAGGCAACTGCTACCACATTCGCGTTGCCTAGAAGATATAATATAGTGATATCATAATCTTAAGCAACTCAATCACCTCCGCAGCCTCAAATTTAGATCCTTTCGCTTGAACAAGTTTTGAAAAGTTTGGTTGTTGCACCCTATTTTGCACAAGTCAAAATAAATTACAACTTATTGTACTCTACAAAGTTAATTTGAATTTTGAGTCGCCACCTAGTATTTAAGGTACACTAGGACACCTATACTACACTGTGTACCGTACATTGTAATTATGGACTGCGAAGGTAGTTGAGGTTCTAGGTAAGGGTTCAAATTATCTCGAGGGGAAGGTGTTAGCATCCCTCAAGATCCACAAAACGTGGTTCCAGTGGACTCTATCAAATAAAAGAGGGAAGGTTCAACGATAATTAACAAATACTCACAACTATTGCAAAGAATAAAAGAATGATTAACGTGTACTCGAATGAACAATAATGATTTTAAATATGTGATAAATTATGTGTAGATGGAATATGCAAAAATTCTTTTTATGTTTTTGAATGAAATGATTAAAATATATTGACTCCTATGAAATATATGTAATGTGGATAAGGATATTTTATTCCAAAGGATAAGCTGAGTATAAAATGAGTTCAAGATAAGAATAGTAAAATATTTGACAATATATATATGCAACAAAGTGTAGTATGTGAAAGAATTAAAAAAAAGATATTAAAGAATTGTATCTTAGTGTATATTGAATAATATGAAAAGAATAGTACCTAAAGAATGTATGTTAACTCAAAGTGTTTGAACAAAATGTAACTACCCAGCTGGTCATGTTGAGCATTTGCATCCCGTTCGGCTGTTTGAAGTCTTGAGTAGCTCTGTATGATATTTTATGACTTTTGTGAATCGCCGCTTTAGGTTTTCAGGTGATTCAGGATTTGTTTGGAAGAATGATTTTAGACTAGGAACCTTTAAGTTGGAAAAGAGACTTTTGAATATTTGACCTTGGATTGAAGGTTTGATTGCATTTTGATATTTCTAGAAGGTTTCATCACTAATTGGCGGAAGTTGGCAATTTGAAGGCTTGAAATATTCAAAGTTTGACCGGGAGTTGACTCTGGAGATATCGGGTTCGATTTGTGGTTCCGAGAATTAGAAAAGCTGCATAAACTCATTTTGGACGTTTGTGCAAAATTTGATTTCATTCCGGATTAATTTTGTGTTGGCACGAGTTTTGGAAGTTAAAAGTTCATTAAGTTCGATTTGAGGTGTGATTCATAGTTTTTATGTTGTCATGCGCGATTTGAGGCCTCGAATATGTCCTTGTTATGTTATAGGACTCTTTGGTGTGTTCGGACGAGGTCTCGAGGGGCTCGGGTGAGTTTTGGATCATTTCCATGTTCCTTGGCACTGCTGGTTTATGATGTTTCAGACCTTCTTCGCAATCGTGAAGTTTGGATCGCAATCGCGTAGTGTATTATGGGTGCTTCCCTTTTCCTTCATCACGTTCATTACTGGGCTAACGCGTTCGTGTACCTTTGTGAGGCCTGAGCATCATGTTCGCATCCTTAAGCTCGCGTTCTCATAGAGTTGAGTAGAGAAGCGGGGAACTGGAGGAAAATGTCTTTGCGTTCGCCAAGGTTTGGATCTGCTGTGCATCGCGTTCATGAAGTCGATGCCGAGAATGCGTAGGTTCTATTGTGTGTTTTTGTGCATCATGAATGTCACGCCTCGACCACAGGGAGCGCAACCGGCGCTCAACAGAGTTACCCCCGTCGAGCAAGCCTGCACAGCGCCGTCTACCTAACTCACCCACGAATAAAGAGAAGGATACATTTCATTAATTTGACGGTAAGAGGTCATGTGAATAAAATCAGTCCATTTCTATTAGTTACGTCATTAATAAGTTTCGAAAACAGTAAATTGTAAAATCATAGTTAAAGTGGAACAGATTGAACAGTACTAGTATGTAAAAATAAACACCATCTCAATAGAACGAGTAACAGTAAGCAGAGAATAAAACATGAAATCAATAAGAGACTCAAACAGTATCAAGGTGTCAAATTAGGGGAAAGGTAAATTTCAAGTAAGTTTCGGTAATTTAAGTTGGGAGATCTTTAGCACGATACACCACCGTGTTTTAGCACGGAGTCCGATCTCAGCCCGACTGGCTAGGCCGTCTCACCCCGAGATGTATACTCACAGTACCACCATGTGCGCGGCATGGCGTCCGATCTCAGTCCAATCGGCTATGCCGTTTCACCAAAATGTCGTGTGGGTTGACATCACATCACGTCTCGCTAGCAATAATCTCATCCTATGTAAGGGAAAACATCTTAACACACCAATCTCATCCCATATAAAGGGAAACAGTCTCATCACAACAACACGGGGATTAACCCCTCAACCGCTCCTACACCAGCACGTGTAGTTTGGGGGGTTAGGTTGTTCCTACCTACCCTTCCTCGGTGGCTAAAGGATACTCCTATGGCATTTATTATTAAAAGAATTTACCACTCATATCATATTCTTTTACATGTCATTCATTTTATTGGCACTATTGGCCATAACGCAATATCATTCTTGGCACGTTGGCCGTACTTCATAATTCATGCTTACTATTTCACTTTCAAACAGCATCACGGATTGTCAGCAACAAACATTTCTATTCAAGACTTTAATCACACATTTTAGCAATTTTAGGTCTTAGGCACATGTGATTTGTTACACAATTGACATGATAACTTTCATTGGAATCACGTTTTAAATCATAACATAATAACACACAACCCATACTTAAACAACATTCTTAAAGGTGAGTCAACATAACAAGAATCTTTGGAATACATATTGAACGCACATTTACTTTGACATATGGCTTATCTGGGATAATCAATTTATAATGAGCATCACGAGACTTACAAGGATATTGTGGGGTTCAATTCTAAGAGAAGACTTTAGCCAACATACCTTGCCTCAAGCTTTTTAAATTACTACACTATTCCGGAAATCTTAGCCACTTCGATCTATTTAGCGATATAGCAAAATTGAACACAAATTAGGAAGGAGTTCATAGTTCCAGCTCACTCGAGCTTTTATCAAACACTAGGTGCACACTCTAGGGCACTCCCTCTGTCTAAAAATACCAGATATCCCCTTCAGAAAAGGTCCCTCATGTCTAGTTATCGAGATAGGGTCGGGTTAAAAAGTTAGAAAAAAAAAGCCCCGATGAAGATCTGTCGGTCGCATATGTGACCGCATAACGCTTCTGTGGTCCGCAAAATGGGCCGCATAATGGCCCTCCGAAACTGGGCACCCCTGATCGGTCTGAGGTCCGCAGACCTATTTTCCGGTTGTATAATAATACGCCGCAGAACTTCCTTATGGGATTTTTTTTTTTTTGTGTTGGGTATATGATGGGTTATATAGCCCCCAAAATGATTATGCGGCCGTATAATGGACCGCATAATGCCCCAAACATTTGCCTAGATTTCTGCGTCATTCTGCGGCAGATCTGCGGTCCGCAGATCAGTTCTTCTACCGCATTATGGCCGCAAAAATGCCTTGCATTTCCAAAACTTTTCATTAACTCCCCAACGCACTGTTCAACCCAAAAAGTCCGAACTGCGGTACAATCACCCACGGATAAGTCTACTTGCGTCCCACAAAACCCTGAGTTTTAGGTAAAATTTTTGCAGGCCTTATGTTTACCCTCAAAATCGGACAACAATCGAATTTATGCGTGGTTTTAAGTACATATGATATAACTTGATACAAAAATTAGAAATAAGATTAAAATTGAAATAAATGATAAAATATAAATACAAACCACACAAGTTATGTAGTTTTGGCCTTGAAGGTTGATCGCCCCTGGGTCAAAAAATGTTGCAATCGATGCCCTTGGGTCAAAAGGCATATTGCTTTAGAATGCCAGTTACCATCCGTTTTGCAAATAATCAAACCCCCCGTTATATAGTAGAGGAATCCTACTTTAGGTACAATTCTGTATAAGGTAAAAAATCTCATGATTTGATAATTAATCGATTTCATTGATACGTGCCGATATTCCCGGCGTGATATCCGACTGGTCACACATATTTTGGCCTTCCGTTATTTTGATTTGATAATGTTTTCTCGAGCTAATTTGGAATCGGGGTCAGTTTCGGGGTTACGGACTCGATAATCTTGAAGACGCATGTTCCAACCTTGTGTTTAAGTTCGATGGAATCTAGGGCCGATTTTTCAATCCATTATGTTTCATCCCCAGTCTGTTATGCGATAGGTGAGCTCAGTTTCTACCGTGTATAGATAGTCCCCTCGTTTTTCGAAGAGTAATGTGAAACGAAATGAGCCTCAGACCTCACTATAAGAGCTTCTGATTCTCACTCTGATAAATGATGACAAATTCATGAAGTAAGTGATAAGATTAGTAGAAACATCCCATCGGTGCAATCTTCAAGGCATTAAATATGTGTCAGTTAATGGACTGTCGCTTCAGGATGCGAACCGCCGTTTTGAGAAAACTATAAATACCCTTTTCATCCATTCATTAGAACTTTTACATTCAAATAGTTGCACTTGTGTTTTAAGAAAACATCATCACTCTCATCTTCAAACCACTTCCCATCTAGTTTTCTGAAAGCCTTCATAAGTTATCTACTAATTGCACCTCCTTCTTATCATCACCTTCTTTTATCCTCTATTTAGAAGCAATGGCAAAGACTTCAAAATCCGTTCCTCAAAAAGAAACTCCCTCTACCTCGAAACCGACTGAGAACATTTTGCCTGTTGTTACCGAGGAACAGACACCGGAACCCCTTCTAAAGATGTTCATCCCTATGGAGTGTCCAACCGGAGCCGATTTCAAAGTTGAGAAAACCTCCTCGGTACCGGGCTGGTGTGAACCGGTCTCGAGATGCATATGTTCGGTCACCGACAGTGGTCTCGATAAGGTCAAGGGGACTGCAACTAGGTCGGTAAGCACGTAGTGTTTCCTATGCCCGAGGAAGCAATCACCACCCACGTGGCAGGTTTGAAAAGTGTTTACACTTATCCCTTCACGTTGGGCCCTGTAGACCCGGTCATCATTGCCTTTTGTAAGAGGTACGAGGTGACCCTGGGCAAAATTCATCCCTTCTTCTGGAGGATAGTCATCCTCCTCCGCTTTTTTGTAAACAAGATCGAGGGGTGCCCCTTCACCATTGATCACCTCATGCGTCAGTAAGTCCCTAACTCTATCGAGGGGGGCTAATAAAACTTGCCCGTCAGGCCAGTAAGGCCCGATTCTCGAGCATCGACGAGGATCGGGACCGAGACTGGTTGGGCCGATTTGTTCGAGTAAAGATCTCGGACTTAACCCGGCCGAGGACATGCCATTTACTAAGAACTGGAAAATGAAGCGTAAGTATAACCTTTCTTTAGGAATTTGTTTATCATTTCTCTTTTGCCTTTTTTTTATCGATTTTTTGTGATACAGCTGTTGCTCCGATGCCAGATGCAGTTCCTCGACTCAAGGAGTTGGTCGAGGACATCATATTGCAAAAACCCTATTCCGAGCGCGCGTGGCATGAGCTTTCGAAGGGCCGATGGGAGGCCCGTTCTCATGGTGAGATTTTTTCTTTAAGTTACATTCGACCCTATTTTCACGCCGTCGATTTCTAACTTGTTTTACTTCCCTTTTGTAGGTTTATCAAAAGATGTTGAAATGAGGCTTCTACCTGCTAATGACGATCAATACATCGAGCCCCCTACTTCGAAGCAAGATAAAGAGAAGAAAAGGAAAAAGGCTCTGAGTTCTCCAGGCCCTCAGAAGAAGAGGCCAAAGAAAAGATTAGCACGTAAGCCCAAGGGAAGTGCCAACGGTCGAGCATTGTCCCCGAACTCACTCCTTCGATTGAGGGATGAGTCCGAGGGGGAAGGAGAAGACATTGATCCAGTGGCCATTATGTCGTCATAGCTCGAAGGGCAAGGGGCCTCTGAACCAGGGTAGGCGAAGTCGATTTTCATCATGTCGGAGAAGCCGAGGTGGAGGAAGGATCTGAGGCTTCCTGTGATGCGGGGAAAGCGCCGCACGAAGCATTTGGTCTGATAGGGATTGTCAAATCGCCCTCGTTCACATAGTTAATGTTTAACGAGGTACAAGTACCAAAAGAACACCCCATCGAGGGAGCCCATAGATTGAAAGACCCTTTCCGTGGTTTTCTCGTTGGTTTGGATTAGATGGCCATGGAGGATGCTATTGGATTTGAAAATTTAGAGATACTGAGGAAGAGCTCACCCTCTGAAACCAACGGCCCTTCCCCAAGCCCTAAATTGGTTGATCGATTCCCTGCCTCGAGTGCATATTCTTATCGATAACGCACCGTTGTCTTTTCCTCCCTAAGGATGCCCGGGTTCTTTCCGCCCCCTAGGGGTGGCCAGCTATCTTCGATGCTTGGTGACTGGAGAGGATCATGCCAAAATGAACGAGGTGGAAGCACCCTGTCTGTTCAACGAAGCTCACCAGGCGTTGAATCGGGTAACTTTGGATGTCCCTTTATTATGTACTTAGATTTTGTTGTATGTAATCATAAATTTTCCTCTGTGATTGCAGGCCTCGGTACTTCATCACGAGGCTTTTCTCCGATACTAGGAAGAGTTCAAACGCCACGAGGCCTAGACTCGGGAGCTTACTGAGAAAAAAGACACCTTTTAACTTCTTAGTCAGCAGCTCGAAGGGGAAGCTAAGAGACTCCGTGCCGAGCTGGAGTTTGCTCGGAAGGATCATGCTTACTTGGTCGAGCAGTTAAAAGTTTTTGAATCAAGTGATGATGAATTTGATTCGGTGAATGATGGTAAAAATCCAACTCCAGCAAAAACTCGATTGGATTGATCAGCTTCGAAGAGAGATGGATGTAGTCAAAGATGAGACCGATGAATTGAGAGGCAAGATGGATCATCTGGCCTCGGTAAAAGAAGCAGTTTTGGCACAAAAACTTCCGCCAAAACCCAGCTAAGAGCAGCAAAGGAAAGGGTCGAGATCCAGACCAAAAGGGTCGAGGAGCTTCAATCTCGGCTAGGTTCAGTGGTCTCAGATTGAGATAATCTGGCCAAGGAGCTTAAAATGGCTAAGTCAGAAGTCGCTGTGATCAAAGCCGAAGCTGATGAAATGGTGGCCTAGTACAATGCTGATGCCGAAGCAGCTCAAGACAAAATAAAAAATATAGTCGAGCATATGAAGTGGCAATCCTGTAGGTAGGCCCTCAAGGAAGTCCATGCTCGACATTTTAACTTATCTGCTGATATTGAGGATGCCAAGGTATTTGAAGCCGAGGCTAGGAAATTGGCCTATCCTGAAGAGGATGATTCTGAAGGTTCAGTTGGGTCCGAAGAATGAAAAGAACCCAAAAATCGCGATGACGAGGTGAGCTCCGGTCAAGATTAGGTTGCTTCTGTTCGATTTTATTCCCTTCTGTACTTAATATTGTGTGTCAAGGCTGCTCGGCCTTTGTAAAAGTTTGGATCGAGGCTATTTAGCTCTTGTAAAAAGAATTTTGATATATATATGAGGCTTTTTTTCCCTATCACAACTTTCGAATTTTTTCTTTGCTTTTTTATTTGTATTCGCGAAGATCGAAATGCCTTAGCATGAAATAGTTAGTTGTGTTTGAAGGTTCGAGCAAACCTTGCCTTTTAACATTATTTAATTTTGAGGCATCGTGGGAATTCGGCATTACAGAAAACTTTTCCCCAAAGTAGCTTAGGTTTATAGTTTGCCGAGGGTAGCCTTTAGAACCAGTAAAGAAATTTCAAGGCCTTGTTGTTTTTGTCACGGACATTGGACGTCTCTGAGCTGTATTCATTTGGCCGTAGCCTTTATTGTTCGGGTGTTGTTCTGTGTTAATACCATTGTCCCGAGTTATCCAGGTTTGCCTAAGATGGCAGTCCCCGAGTGGGAGTGGCCTTAGCCTATAAAGAGAGTGATTATTCGAACTCAAGTTAAGGCGACCCTTGGGCTCGTTTCCTTTAAAGGATCAGAAATAAGGAATTCCTTGAGAAATGTAAAGGAAAATGTTTTAAAAGACAAGGTTCTCTTTATTCTTGTGCATAATAGTAATGTATGTGTACATGCTTTGTTTCAGGGTTCGAGCAGTCTACGTGAGCAAGATTTATTTGACCATTTGGTCCTTACATTGAATCCTATCGATCGAGACCCTTCAATCCTGAAGTCTTTTTCCATGCTAAAGTTGATTTCAGAGGGAAACGGCCCTAATGTTCGGGGTTGATCGAAGAGAGGCCTCGAATGCTATTGTGATCATTGTCACCGGTTCGTTATCGGCCTTAGATTCTAACTTAGAACGATTTACTTGTTGGCTCGTTAAAAGCCTATCTATAAAACCCATTTGGGACAAAACCGGTTCAAGGGAAAAAGAGTGTAATGCATTCTTTCAGACCTAACATCTTGTATCTTCCCTTGTTGGCTACCTGCAAGCGTTAGCTTAAAATGTGAATAAAGAAAGAACGGGCCCGTATCTTAGCAGTAATATCGCTTCAAGTGAGTTATATTCCAGTTGTTCGGTAGTTGTTCACCGTTCATCGTTCCGATCCCATAGGATCTTTTTTCGGGGATTCGACGATATGATATGGTCCTTCCCAGTTCGGTCCCAATATCCTCGTTCGGGTTTCGGGTATTCGGTGTGACCTTTCTTAGCACTAAGTCCCCGACGTTGAAGTATCGATGGTTGGCCCTTCTGTTGCAATATCTCTCGATCCGTTGCTTTTGGGTAGTCAACCGAATAAAGGTGGCTTCCTTTCATCAAACAGTTCCAAGCTCGTATTCATTGCCTCGTCATTTGATTCCTTTGTTGCATATCAGAATTTGGTACTTCGCTCTCCGACTTCGATCGGTATTAGAATTTTGGCACCGTAAACCAATGAGAACGGGGTGGCCCCGGTACTGGAGTTTGAGGTCGTACGGTATACCCATAGGACTTCGGGTAGGATTTCCTTCCACCTTCCTTTAGTGTTGGTTAACCTCTTTTTGAGGTTTTGGAGTATGGTTTTGTTGGTCGATTCGGCTTGTCCATTCCCACTAGGGTGATAAGGTGTTGATAGGATCCATTCGATCTTATGATCCTCGAGAAACTTGGTCACTTTGTTGCCGATAAATTGTTTCCCGTTGTCACATACGATTTCGGATGGCTCTCCGAACCGACATATGATGTGGTCCCAAATGAAGTGCGATGACCTCCTTTTCCCTGACCTTCTCATATGTCTGGGATTCCACCCACTTAAAAAAATAATCAGTCATAAACAATATAAATTGAGCCTTACCTGTTTCCCACGGGAGGGGGCCAACAATGTCAAATCCCCACTTCATGAACGGCCATGGTGATAAAACTGAGAGGAGCAGCTCCCCGGGTCGATGGATCATCGGAGCGTGTCTTTGGCATTTATCATATTTTCGAACGAACTCCTTTGCATTTTTTTCCACGTTGATCCAATAATAACCGGCTCTGATTATTTTTGGAATTAGTGATTTGGCGCGCAAATGATTTTTCGGCCCTAGATGTATTGAAAGTGGGCCATCAAATGTTCTTCTGAACAAGGTTCCATATTCAGACAGGCTAAATCGGGCCGCTTTTGTACGCAGGGCCCTCGACTCTTTTGGATCCGAGGGTAGTTTACCGGATCTGAGATATTTTACATACTTATTCCTCAATCCCAAGTTAGGCTCGTCGAGTTTATCTCAGCATGGCCTCCTTCCACCAGTGATCTCATCAGTTGTACGACTTCTCCCAAGTTGAATTTGTCGTCTTCGACCGATGACCCTAAGTTAGCGAGGGCATCGGTCTCGCTGTTTTGATCCTGAGGTACATGTTGCAAAGTCCATTCTTTGAACCGATGTAATGTTACGTGTAATTTGTCCAAGTATCTTTGCATTCGTTCCTCTCTGACCTCGAATGTTCCATTGACCTGGTTTATCCCAAGGAGAGAGTCGCACTTGGCTTCGATCACTTCCGCATCAAAGCTCTTGGCTAGTTCAAGGTCTGCACTCATGGCCTCATATTCGGCCTCGTTGTTAGTCAATTTCATAGACTTAATACATTGTCTAATTATATTAACTGTTGGTGACTTTAATACGACGTCATGTCCAGACCCTTTTGCGTTTGAGGCGCCGTCTGTGAAGAGGGTCCAGATTCCCAAGGAAGTTCCTGAGTTAATCAACAACTTTCTTTCGACCTTGGGCATTAGGGCCGGTGTAAAGTCGGCCGCAAAGCCTGCCAAAATTTGAGACTTGATCGCGGTCCGAGGTGATACTCAATATCGTACCTACTTATTTCTATGGACCATTTGGCCAGTCGGCCCGATAGTTCAGGCTTATGCATAATGTTCCTCAATGGATAAGTAGTTACGACACGTTTCAGATGATATTGGAAGTACAATTTTTGTTTCCTAGAGACGCTTAACAAAGCGAGCTTCAGTTTTTGCAGGTGCGCGTACCTACATTTGGCCTCACCTAAGGTTCTACTAACATAGTAAATTGGAAATTGCGTACTTTGCTCTTCCCGAACAAGGACTTCACTTACCTCTATCTCCGAGACCGCCAAGTACAAGTATAGTTGTTCGTCCGCCTTCGGTGTGTGAAGCAGGGGCGGGCTTGATAAATACCTTTTGAGTTCCTCCAAAGATTGCTGGCATTCGGGGGTGCACGAAAAGTCGTTCTTCTTCTTTAACAGTGTGAAGAATCGGTGGCTTTTGTCATATGACCTCGAAATAAATCGCCCCTGGGCGGCTATTCGCCCGGTTAGCCTTTGCACGACCTTTACGTTGTCCACGACCGTGATATCTTTGATGGCTTTAATCTTATCAAGATTGATCTCAATTCCCCGATTGGATACCTTAAATTCGAGGAACTTACCCGACCCTACTCCAAACGCACACTTTTCTGGGTTCAGCTTGATGCAAATAAATTTGATCAAGTATTATCAATGCCATCTATGAACAAGACAAGAAAAGGCGTTGGTTAGCCTTAGAGAAGAGCCAAGCGTCCATAAATCTTACTATGGACAAATCTTGTGTTGAAGATGTACATTTGTGTCTATGTTGTATTATTGTGTAGTTATTGAAGACATTAATTATTACTTGTTTTGGAGTCCTACGTGACTATTCTTTAAATTAGCCAAATTGTGGCCTTTTTGTTAATTAGTTGTTTCCTAGTTGATTTAGGTTATTAGTTATTCTTTTCCTAGTTGATTTAGGTAAAGGCTCATTCTATATAAGCCTAAACACTTCATTATTTTGATACCTTTTGACATTATTATCAATAAAAAAACGGCAGCACATTGCTCCCAAAATCGTGTGAATTAACTTGTCCAATTTTGGTGTGATTCAAAATTGAACTTGTTCCTTTGTTTGATCGAACAGTTTGCAAGACCATCGTTGTCTTGAGGGTTGTTCGTATAGAATAGGTACTCCGTGACTTCATCAAGAAGGTAAGTAGACTAGTTCCTACTTGTTGTCTTGATAGTTCATTGAGCGTCTTACTTCTATCTTTGTTTTCTTGTTTTCGCTTTTTATATTGCATCAGTTGGTATCAGACCAATTATATTGCATCAGTTGGTATCAGAGCTTGGAAAGGGTTTGCTCTTACAATCCCAATCCTGTTCTTCGTGCCTTAGTTTAGGTTCTATCTTTAATTTCGTTTTTGATTTATACAAAAAAA